>VXBQ01017668.1:54720-80734 GCA_013400175.1 Phainopepla nitens
GGGATGTTGTGCTGGGCTGTGGGATGTGGTGCTGGGATGAGGGATGTGGTGCTGGGCTGTGGGATGCGGGATGCAGCGCTACTTGCTCGCGTGGCTCCCATCTCGGTGTCCAGGACGTGTGCCTCTGTATCCCCGGGACGGGACAGAGCATCCCCTCCGAGCTTCCCTCCCAACATTCCGGGGCCACAAGGTCTCCAAACACCGGGAGAACCCTGGGATGTGGTTGTTTTGGGGCCTTGTGGACTGGCTTGCTGCCTCTAGATGGCACTGACCCAACGCGCGTGGCTCAGGAGCGGCGGCCGAATTACATCTTTTTCCCTCCCTTGGGTTATTTTTGTTTTAGAATCCTGTAATAATGGATGTTCAGTTTCGGCAGCGAGGTGCTGATTACAGAAATAATCGATGCCATTGAGAGAAAAGAGCCTGTCCGTGCCAGGTCCTTCCCTCCTCTCCTCCTCCGGAGCCGGGGCTCAGCTCCCTGCGGCCCCGGGGAGAGCTGAGCAGGGACACCGGGGCAGGAGGGATGCTCAGCCCCACGGTAAGAAGACTCTCTTTCCTGGATGCCTCTTCCTTCCCTGAGTGCTCGTCACAGGGGTGTGGGCAGGCAGCAGCACAGCGTGCAGCCGGGCAGGGCCCTCGGCTCCCACAGACATGCCCTGTTCTGCTCGCAGTTATCCCCAGGAACAGCTTTGCTCTCTAAATCCCATTTTATGCTGATTTCCACATCCCTTGAGTCAGGCAGAGAGAATCTGCCTTAAACCCTGGAGCAACATGAGATCTGTGGAGCAAAGGCATGACAAGAGGGAAAATTCCCAGCCCTGCTTGGCTTGCTCTGGAGCATAAAAAGCTCCAGCTTGGGTGGGAATTGGGGTGCAAACAGTGTTTGGTCCCTGGGCAGCCCCACCCTGTCTCCTCCTGGGACATTGATGTCCCCAGCACCCTCCTCCTCCCCTGCAGGGATGGGAATGTGCATTACTCACCAGGGGGTTGAAAACTGGGGATGAGTTTAAAAAGAGACCCAGATTATGGGATGCAACAGCAGCTGGTGGCTCCAGAAAGGAGGGTCATGGCTGCAATGACCAGAGCCTGGTGGCATTGCTCGGGTCTGTCCATGGAGCAGGAGGGTCTCAGCCCCTCTCTGCCTTCCTTCCCTGTGGGACTGACCATGGCTCCAGCCAGCACTGATTCCTTCTCTGATGGAAGACAAAGCTCCCAGCATCACCCAGCCTGAAATGCTCCTTTTGCTCCCTCCCAGGAAATAATCACAACATTTTCCATTGTGCTGTGCCCAGCCCTTGGGTAATAACGAGAGAGGGACAGAAAGGATGGGGCTGCCCAGGGCCAGTGCCTTGCAATGGAGCAGCTCTCCAAAGTGTCTGCCAGGGATCCTGTGGGGACGAGGAAGGGTTGATGGCCTGACCCACAATATTCATCTGCAGATATTTGAAAATTGGCATGTTATCCTACTGTACTTGCTGGGCAGCTTGAAAGAGGGCATTGT
The DNA here is from genome assembly GCA_013400175.1 of Phainopepla nitens. Lineage (NCBI taxonomy): Eukaryota > Metazoa > Chordata > Aves > Passeriformes > Bombycillidae > Phainopepla > Phainopepla nitens. Next base: position 56,222 of record VXBQ01017668.1, read on the forward strand.
GTATATTTTTCTCTGTAAATTAATATACATTTGTATTTCTTAATATATCTGGCATAAGCTGCCTAAAGGACAGTACGACATTACTTAAGCTTTATTTAAAGGACAAGTCAGGGGAGATTTCTGGAAAATTTGGGCTATTCCCCACGCAGCGAGGGAGGGGAATACTGAATTCCCTCCTTTCCAGCACAAATTAGCAAATGCCTATTGCCTGAGCAGGAGGGAATACAATGTGATCAGGAAACTTGTCTGGGGCTGGAGGCAGCTCTTCTCCCAGGGACTGCTGCACTGGCTGCCCTGATTTCTTGGAGATGTGTGTGTCACTGTGCTGGGGTCCCTGGCTGGCATGGGGCCCTGCAGCAGCTTTCCCAACACACCTGGCAAAAAGCAAATTCCAACTTTTGGCCACGCTCACGGTTGGTGCTGTGTGGGGAGGACTCCCCAGAGTGAGAAGCAGTGGTGGGTGCATAAACATCAGTAGAGGAGGGTTAGAAACTACACGTGGCTTGGGAGAGGTCTTTGCCTTTTCTGCAGAAGGGGAGGATGGGGACCAGCACATTCCCATCTCCCTGGTGGGTATCTGCAGCCAGAATTGCCCTGGAAAGTAAATCCTCCCTTGGGAATGGGTTGCTGCCAATCCCACGGTGTCCTGAAGTGAAAGACCTGTGCAAGCTACATGAACTCCCCCTGATTTTTAACCTCATCTCATGCACTTTCAGAAGGTCTGATATATATTTATATATAGATTTTTTAAAACTTTTTTTTTTAAGCTCTTGGAAGGGGCATTATTGCTTCCAGCAAGAAAGAATCACTGAAATGGACATTTTCAAGAAGATTTTGGAAAGGGTCATAATGTCTTTGAAAGAAAGATGGATGTTTGGTTTGGATGAGGGCTCATAAATTCTCTGGGGGAAGGGTCCATCTACTGGGAAATATGAATGTGGTTAAAACATTTTCACAATCTTCTGTTTGCAGAGTTATCAAAGCTTCCAGAAATGTTGCTTTTAGGACTTGCAGTGTGTATTTAACTCTTCCTTCAGCAAATCTTTTTGGCTTTTATTCTTATTTGCCAAGTAGTTGGCTTGTTTGGGAAGCTCATTGGGAAGGGGTGGGCTCGATGCATCTCCTGTTGCAAGGAATATGGAACTCAAGTCCCTCTTTGGTAAGATCTGTTTGCTCTCCTGACTTCCAGCTCTGATTTTTCTCCTCCCTGAAGAAAAACTCATGGACATGATGAGCAAAACCCTAACATTTTCTTTTTTCCTTCTTCCCCTCAGATTGTGCAGGTTTTGGGGCAGGATGGCAATGGGGATTCCTGCACATCTCTGGGAAGGAGGGAGGGAGGTCCAGTGCCCTGAACTCACACAGAGAAAACAAATCCTTGAGCCACAGAGAGATTAGGATGAGGCAAATCAATGTGGAGCGTTCATAATGAATAGTAAATAGGCTAATGGAGGGCTGGCTGTCTGCACAGGTGTAGAGCTTCATCAGGAGACAACAGTGACATCCCGATACTGGCTTGCATTTAATAACAGGATTTAACATCCCCGTGAAGGGAGCAGGCAGGCAGCTCCTGTCAGGACACGAGACAGAGCTCCCTTGTATTGCACTTCCACAAATCGCTTGTGAAATTGGGGCAGGCAGTGGCAGGAAGAGGGGTTATCTCTTCCCTCCTCCTGGCCAGAGCAGGAAGCACTGCCTCGGGTGGGTGGAGGGCGAGAGGTGACAGTGGAGGGCTCTGGGGGGCCCAGTCCCTGTGGGGGATTGCCCTGACCCACAAAGTCCCGGTGGGACTGGGGCTGGGGCTCCCTGGCAGGGTCTGGCCAGGAGGCAGAACTCGCTGGGTCTGCGCTGTGCATCCTCGCAGGGCGATGCTCTCCCGGGCATTTTCCTGGACGCATTCCCAGGCTGCACCACCGAACCCCCCGTGCAGCCACAGCCGGAGCTCCGCGCCCCGCTCTGCCGCGACTCCAGCCGCTGCCACCCCGCTGCAGCCCTGCCGCGCCCCGGAGGCGGCACAGCCCTGCTTCCCTGCGAACTCGGCAGGCTCTGGCTGCGCAGACATCCTCGGGGAGCCTGGAGGCGGGCGGGCTGCCTGCGTGGGGTGTCATGGCCCCGAATCCCCGCTCGGCACCCGCCCGGCTCCCGGGAGCAGCGCGCCGGGCGGGCACACGCAGCAAGGCCGTTCGTGGGCTCTGTCAAAGGGGGCTTTGAGAGCGGGGTAACCACAGGGATGGAACTTGATTAGCTGGGGTTGTGATCAATAATTAATGCTGGTTATTTATTATTTGTTAAGTGCCGACACTGTGCTCGCTTCCGAGTCCCCCCAGCGGATCTCCAGCCTTGCTCGGTGTCCCCGGGTTGCATTTTTATGCTGCTCAAGGGTCACAAAAGATTTCAAAGAAAGAATATTTTAAAAAATGTAATCCTTTGTGCAGAGAGAACAGAAGCATCCGGCCACTGTAGAGTTTCCTGTAACTGGGGAGAAAAATTTATCTTCTTTTTCCTTGTGGTTGGATTTCAGGGCGGCTCTCAGGCAGCTTGGGATGGAATAATCTGCAGGTCAGGAGTCGGTGTGGGGGTAGTGCAGGTTCATCGCTGCAGCTCCTCTGCTTCACGTGAAGCTGGAGTTGTGCCAAGCGCACCAGAGCAAAGAGGTGAGAGGCAATGCAGCCGGATTAGAAAAGATTTTAAACATTCAGTCGGCTGGGTCATGGGCAGAACACGCCAATTGCGGCATCTCTGGAGCCTGAGAGCTGCCATTCATGCCAGGGCCCAGGGTGGGGAGGGTCCTTGGCTTTCCTGGAGCTGCGTGGTCCTCACTGCCAGCTTGCAGGGGGTGTGGGCAGGGGGAGAGGTGGTTTTATTTCTCAGGGGAGAGGGGGCTGTGCCTTGACTTTGTACGACAGCAAGGAATTAAACAAGGAGAGGGAAATGAGATGGAGAGAGAGGTGGTGGGGCAGCAGGACAACAGAAGTGCAGGAGTTGCAGGGTATGCAATAATTTGGACCCCCTGAAAAGCAGCTGAGGGTGGGCAGGGAGGGGCTGCACTCTGCCTGCCCACCTCTGCCCTCCCCGGGCAAGGTGCTGCTCCCTGCACCCTTCACAGGGCGACCTCGCCGGGCTGGGCACCATCACCTTGCTCCTCAACCATCACGGGGAAACAGCACTGGGTTTCTTCAAGGGGAAAAGGAAAAAACAGCTGGGATTTGAGAAGACACCACAAGTGATTTTTTAGCAGTTTATAGACCACTTCCTAGAGGTTCCCTTAGGGATCTAGGGAGCTTAGGACTGTAGACCACATTTATAGACCCCTCCCACAGATCCTTCAGTGCCCTGGGGTGACAATTTGCTGTGGGTGAGAGAGACAGGGACACGCCTGTGGGGAGTGTGGGCCGGTGGATCCTGTCTGTCCTGCTTGAACATAGTGGCTCATGTCTTATTTTAATGAACTTACCAGCCTTTTAAAGCTAATTATATTTCTTGCTCTAGTGCTCCAAGAGATTGGAGAACCTCTTCTAATTTCTGATCAAGGGGTAACTCCAGGTGAATCCCCCAGGCAATGCAAGGCCGGAGCCCCACAGAACCCATGGGAGGTCTGTGCATGATCTCAGGGCAGGGCTACCCCCCAGAGCCCCCAGCTCTCACTGCCGAGGTCTGTAGGGGTTATGTGGGTCAAGGCTGTGCTCCCTGGAGCCTCCATCCCTGTGCCGTGCCCTGGCTGCTCCCAGCCTGCCTCAAAAACCCCTCCCTGTCCCAATGTCCCACAGATCCAGCCATGAATTCACCCTGGGCCTCTCCATGGTGACTTAAACTGGTGAGTGGACAAGCACAGGGTGGGCATGATGGATGCGGCCACGTGCCTCAGAACAAATGCACATCAGTTCCCACTGTTATTTGTTGCTGTCTGATGGCAACAAATCAAATTTTTAAGCAAACTCCAGATACTCAACAGCCCTGTTGTTATCTCGCTGGTCCCGGTGACTTGGACAAATCACTTAAGCTTTGTGCTTTGGTTTATTTTTTTTTTTTTTCACAAACCTTTGTTAACATCCTGTTCCCAGCCTTGTGTCACATGAAGCACAGTGTGATTGTTGTTCTCCTCTTGCTATAGACAGAGAATTTGGGATGTACAGAGCTTTATGGAAACTCTGTCTAGTTAATCCCTAGTTTTGATGCAACAAGGAAAGGATTGAAGGGTTAATGAACTCTCCCAAGAGAGATTAGTCTGGCATATTTAAGGCTTCTTTAGTCCCAACATTTATTAAGTGCTCCTTTTGTTGTTGTTTTATTGTTGTAATGCTCCATTCAAAGGAATACCTCCTGGAGAATTCTTTCAATTTGGTCTCCAGCACAGAAATAAACTGGTTTATCTTAGATCTTTTAATATCATACTCAGGGCTTTTAATAAATGTGAGTTTCATCAGTGCCTTTTTTTCTTCTTTTTTTATTTTTTTTTTTTAACTGGTGAGATAATTTAATATTAACACATCACACCTTATCACACAATAACACTTAGTCCCTGTAATCTTATGACAGACTAATTTCTGTAGCAACATCCCCCGTGTCAAATCTGCTCCATTCCATTACTACCCCAGCTGCTCGTGGAGCCCAGGTTGGTAATGAATATTCTGGCTTCTAAGCTTTTATCTAAGGATTATGAAATGAATTTGGAGTTTAGCTTGAGGGAGTTACAGCTTCATTTTGCCTAGTGGAAGCTCCTTCATATCGTTGGAATAAATCATAGAGGTTTCCATGCTAAAAATGTAAGACAGAGAATCAAAAAATATATATGCTCAAAATCCCCTGGCCGGGCTGGGGTGTTACATGCGGGATTTGAGAAAAAGGGTTAATTGAAAAGAGAGTTGGGGAGAGGGAAAAGCGTAGCCTGGCTCTGGGGAAGGGGAGAGAGGTGCTGTCTGTCTGTCCCAGGCAGGGCTGGGAGCTGGGAGGGGGCACAGGGGGACCCTCGCTCTCCAGTGGATCATTGGCTCACCCACGCCGCTGCACGGCAGGGTGTCGGTGCCTCTCCCCTCCTGCCTCCCTCGTCTGTGACACTAACAGCTTTCCCTTAATTTAATCTGTGCAGCTCACAAGGCTGGAGATGAGGTGAGCTCATTTGGCATAATTATCGGATGTGTCAGGAATGTGAAATCCCAGGCAGTGTAACTGTCCTGGAGCCATCACACCTCTGACAGCCTGTCGGCTGCTGATGCTGTGAGGATGGGAAATGCACCTGCTTCCTCAAGCAGAAAATAGACTGTTAAAAAAAAAAAAATTGGTGAAGGCTAAACTGCAATGGTGTTTTTTCTGTGTTTAGCATATGCTCTCCGTCCCTGCTCGGTGCCCCCTCTGTGCGTTTTTCTGCTCGCTCTGGTGTGGTGCTGGATGATCAATGCCACCCGTGCAGGCCGTGGGGGTGGCAGGCTGGGGAACGGGGACTTGGGAACGAGGGGCTGCCCTGAGCTCTGTGTGTCCCACTGACCACAGCTCTGACCACACGCTCGTGGCAGAGCTGTGAGCGCCCTTCCTGGTGTGCAAAACTCTTCCCGGGACGGAGGGAGGGTGGAATGATGTGCTGCATGTGGGCTGTGCGCTCAGGTCGGGGACTGGGGCACCCCTCACTGTCCCCATCCCCTCCTGCCTGTCCTGAGCAGCCCAGAGCCCGTCTGTGGGACACTGCATCCGCTGCTCCACATTCACTGCACAGGAACAGGACAGGGCAAACCCATGGAATGGGATGATAGAATGTGCTGCTGTGAGCAGAGCTGGGTGCCTGTTCCATTTTCCCCTGATTTCTGCCTGGATCATTCCATTACTCATTTGAAAATCCCATTTTTTTCGGTAATCCCCCATGCCTGCTTTCCTGGCACATGCTCTGGAGCACTCGGACAAACCCAAGCCCTGAGCGGAGCAGCTCGGGCGGTTTGAGAGGTGCCGTTCCCAGCTTTGGTGCAGAACTTCCCGGCCTCTCTGCCAGAGATGCCACCAGCAAGGAAACGACCGGAGAGCCCAGGGGTGGCTGGGCCAGCCCGGAGCGGGTTTCAGGGACGTGTCCCATGGCTCACGGCTGGGAAGTGGGACGGACCGGGACCCGGCTCAGCCCTGCCCACCCGCACGGCCGGCTGCCAAAACCCACCCGCTGCCGCCCCTCCCTTCCTCAACGAGCACCCAGTAATAAATTGGACAAAAAATAATTAACTTGCCATAAATTGGGTATTAGCATATGAATTAGAGTTTAACATATGAAAGGGCTTTTGATGCCGCGTAAAATTAATATAGAAAATGACCGTAACAGAATAACAAATTACACTTTCGGAGCTGGCTCCTCTGAGCCTGGCTGACAATGTGATGGTGACACAGAGGTGCTGGAGAGGGGGGACAGGCTGGGAGTGGGGGCATTGTCTCTGACCCTCCAGTGTTTGGTGCAGCCCTAAGCCTCAGGGATGCCTCTGCCCTGTTACGCTGGGGCTGAGGAAATTTGTGCAGGTAAAGTCCCCCATTTGTGTTCTGGCATTTCCTTCTGGTTTATTTGGGCAAGTGATGATATGTTGTTTGTTATTTTACTAGTGGTTAACCTGGGTGTTTTCTTTTTCCATTTGAGTTTTAAATATTTTGACCAGACTGGCTCTCAGCTGTTTCGTTAATACATCCAGGACAGGGAGGATTTAAGACAGATGTTGAGGCATGTTGTGATATTGTTAGAAATGATCTGAAAAGAAATTAGTATTCACAAGCAAAACGTTTTCTAGGACAGAGTTCAGCTGGTAAAGACTGGTCATTTGTTTTTTGAGGAGGAAAAAGAAAACCAAGCTTTAATAAGAATATGGGAGGTATGAACACAATTAGCTGTGGTTTGGGGAACAGCATCTCCACGAGCTGCCAGGGGTGATGTTGATCTGCCATGGCTTCTGTGCATGCTACTGGATAAACCCAACTGCAAACCCAAGGTCTTGGCTTAAATTGCCTTTAAGAGTAAAGTCAACACATTTCACCTTTTATTTGGAGCAAGAGAGCTCAGCTGATGAAGAGTGGCTCACTGAAATGCCATAATGTGTTTCCATGCCTTGAGGTGTCACCCAGTGCAGGAGGTCTAGAAAATATGAGTTGGAAAGAATGAAGATTTGACAGAGAACAGGCTTAGATGAGACGTTAAGAAGAAATTGTTCCCTGTGAGGGTGCTAAGGTCTTGGCACAAAGGAGCTGTGGCTGCCCCTGGATCCCCGGCAGTGCCCAAGGCCAGGTTGGACAGGGCTTGGAGCAGCCTGGCACAGTGGAAGGTGTCCCTGGCCATGGCAGGGGGTTGAAACAAAGTGGTCTTCAAGGTCCCTTCCAACCCATGCTATTTTATGATTATATGATATTTTACATCTCCAGGGAAACTCTTGCATTTCATAACCCCTGCAAGGTTCTCTGCACATTTCTGCCTGCCTTGCAGAGTACTGTGGACGGCACTGCCCCTCACTGCCCTGGAAATCCCAGCACACATCAGCCTCTGGCTGCACTGTCTGTGTGATGTCCAAAGCCTTCCATGCTGGCCTGGATCTGGTCCACATCACGGGAAGTCACAGAATTACAGAATGATTTGGGTTCAAAGGGTTTAAATCCTGAAGAACAATCTCATTCCAGCCCCTTGCTGTGGGCAGGGACACCTTCCACCAGACCAAGTTACTCAGGGCTTGGCCTGGAACACTTCCAGGGACAAGGAGTCCACAACCTCTCTGGACAACCTGTTCCACGGCTTCATGGCTATCCCTTTTCTTTGAGTTTGGGGTTTTTTTGCCTTTTTCCTGTGAGCAGAATCCCCGTAGGCTGGGCATGTGCCTCAGACAGTAACATAATTACACCTTCCCAGCTGCTGCCTGTAAATGCTCTTGCCATGAGTGCCAATTAAAATAAAAGTAGATTATCGGGAAGTTAGAGGAAAAACAAATCTCTTTTTGTCTAAATATCAGCCTGGGTTCTGGGGTCATTAGGGTGTTTTGCATTAGTGTCTGCATTCACTCTGGCAGGGAAAGGACCTCAGATTTGCTACTGGAGCAGGAAGCTGTCGTGGCCCAGGGTTTTTTTGGGATGGGTTCTGCATCCAAGGAGGATTGAGCAAACATGTTGCTGCCCTGAGCAGTGAGCTTTTTTTGGATGGAGGAGCAGAGGGCTGGCTGCTCTGAAGGGTCAGCAAACAAACAGGAACCTGAAGAGCTTGCTCTGAATTCACAGCCAGGCAGAGCAAGCCAAATAGAGACATCCAGCTCTGCCCCGAGGGTTAACTACCTGCTGCTGAAATACTAATTGCAGGGAATTGTGTCCATCAATTATGGCAAACAGGGTCTGCTTCCTGGGAGGGTGACAGGAGAGGGAGAGCGAGGGAGAAGCCCTGATCATCTAAACGAGCTTTTTGCTCATCATCTCAGATGGGAGGGCTCCAGGGAATGGCAATCAGTGGGACGTGAGCTTCCCTCACCAGCCTGTGGCCAGCAGGTCCTCGGGAATCCAGAGCACCCTTTGCTTGTGCTGTTTCCTGTTCATGGTCCCTAGCTGGCCCTGAAGGCCCGAGGTAGCCATGGCCACCACAGGCTGCTTTCCTGGGGTTTGCTGTGCCCACCCTGGCCCAGGGCCTGTAATCATTGCGGAAATCAACACCACTTGTGTCCCTCAATAGCTTTTTGAGGTCTGTATCAGCAGTGGAACCATGTCCTGCCAGTGCTGAGGTGGGATCATGCAACAGGCTGGGTTAAAGCTTCCCTCTCCTTCCTCCAGGCAACAATTTTAATTGCAGTACTATGATACTACTAATAAAATGAGGGATTTCACACTCTCTCCGGCTTTAGAAATCTATTGTTCAGCCTGTTTACCTCCCTTTTTGTTCTGAGAAATGCTTAATTGTCTCCTTGGACAAGGCTGTCTTTTAAATTATACTAAATTGGTGGTAATTTATGTAGCATTTTTTTTGCTTCACAAAATAGGAGTTTGCTCTTTACAGACGTTGCTTTTGGGGGTGCTCAGCTCTATGCCTCAGCAATCCTGGAGGGACCGGGGTAACCCCAGAGCCACAACTCTGTACCTGAGGTGGCTCTTGGGATGTGATCTCCACTGTCCCTTTGTTGCTCCCTAGTGTCTTTAGAACCCTGGGAGAACTTCTGCTTCAGGCATCTCCAAATTATTTGCAAGGAAGAAGGAGCAGCTTATATTTTTGTTTCATGCTTGTTCTGGTTTCCTAAGCTCATCAGTTGCCCATGATGGAGTTACCAAAGCCCTGCATGAAGTGCTCTGTCTCTGAGATCATCCTGGTGCCTCTAGGTTTAAATGCTGCAGCAGTGATTTCTTTCAGACTTTCAAACCATTCCTCTGGTTAACTTATTTCATTGATGTGCTGGGTAAATGGTAAAAAAAGGTTAAAGACAACAAAAACTTTGTTCAGTGGAAAGTAACAGAATTGGGAAAATTCTAGAGCACTCATCATATAAGGAGTGACTGAGGGAATTGAGGGGGCTCAGCCTGGAGAAAAGGAGGCTCAGGGGGAACCTCTTCAACTCCCTGCCAGGAGGGTGGAGCCAGGTCAGGGTCAGTCTCTCCTCTCAGCTAACAAGCAGTCAGATGAGAGGGAACAGCCTCAATTTGTGCCAGGTGTGATTTAGATTGGAGATTAGTTAAAATCCCTTCACCAAGAGGGTTCACAAGAACAGGCTGCCCAGGGGAGAGGTGGAGAGACCATCCCTGGAGGGACTGAGAAGCTATGTACATGTGACACTCTCCATGAGCTGTAGGTACTGGCTCATCTTGCATGAGAATGATGCTGCTGAACAGAGGGTCCTACTCCTGCAGATGCAGTCACTCTGCTGTTCAGACTCCAGGATGAAGCTGCTCTTTCTTTTTTCCCCTTTTATTTCTTTCTTCTCCTCTCGCTGGAGGCAATGTGAGCAGTGTCACAGGCCTTGTGGCTCTGTCATTCCAAGCGTGTTGCCCACAATGGCATTTCTCTCCAGCCCGGCTCTCCCGGCTCTCTGTGTGGCTCCCTCCCCTCCCTCCTGCCGTTCTGTGTGGACAAAAGCCGGCTGGAGCAGCAGTCTGCTTTGATCAGAGGGAGCCTTATCCTTTCCCCCGGAAAGGATGGAGACAGGCACATCCCGGGGAGGTGAGGGATGAGGGCAGCTCTGCCCTCTCGGGGTCGGGCAGTCGGGGCTGCCTCCCGCCTGCCCTGCCGTGGGGGGCTCTGGCTGCCCTGCTCCTGCCCTTGGGGACCAGCTTGGAGACACCTGGAGCTCCCCAAGCCTCCTGCCAGGTGAGCAGCCTGTCCCCAACTCGCCAGGGTCCCCTTGCTGTCCCTGCACCCTGCATGACCCTGGCTGGCAGCTCTGTCCCTTTTTGTCTCGGGGTGCCCCAAGATGTCTCAGGACAAATGTCCTCGTCCAGGGTGATGCTGGCCTCTGCAGCGCTGTCAGCATGAGTTCATCAGGCTGGCAGCCACGAGCACCTGGGCTGGAGCAGGCTTGTGAGAAATTCAATTAATCCTCCTGTCGCTGGTGCCAGCAGAGCCCAAGCGCCTTTGCCAGCTGTGCCACTGTAACACGTCTTCGTGATGGACAAAACCTCACTGGGAATGAGATGCAAAATTCATTGCTGCTGGGACAGGACTCCTCTGGCATCGCTGAGGTGAATGATTGCTTTTTTGGGTGCCTGGTACCCCAGGTGGCCAGCGGGGAGTGTGGCAGGGAAAGGTGTTCAGGATCACACCGCTGCCCGCAGCAGCATTCGCTCAGCCCCTGACCTTTTGTACAGCTCATTAACAACAGACTGAAGAGAAAGAGGGCAGAGCCATTACAGAGCAATTTATATGTAAATGCCCGAAGTACCAAAAAAGAGCAAGCCCACTGGCATTCATTAGAAAAAAAATAAAATTGAATTTTCTTTATGTGTCAGGGTTTGTTGGAAATTTTTTGGTTTTCAGTTTGGCAAGAGAGAGTCCACTGTCAAACCTGCCGTTTGGCTTCTTGTTGCATCCAGGCAGAGGTTAGGGCTGGGTTTATCCCTGTCTGGGGAATGAGACAGGGAGGCTTTGGCCTCTGAGATCCCCACTAACTTTTGGAGACTGACATTCTATCTCTGCTGCCCAGCTGGGACACCCAGACAAGTCCCTGTGAGTGGCTTTGCTGTCCCCACAGGAATGTAGGAGACAAAGGTGTTCCCATAGCCTACACCAAGGGCCTCGCTCCCCCTTGGAAATCCAGAAACTTTGTCCCAGAGGCATTTCCCAGAAAAGTGAGTTTACCTTTAGCTAAACCCTGCATTCTCACTGCTGTGAGGTTTTAGTTGTCAGCTGAGGGCTGCTGCTGCCAGCAGCAATAGAAACAAGGTAAAACACATGTATAAATTCTTAATCAAACCATTATCTGTAATGGCCCCGAGTAGTGCAGCTGGTGCTGCTGGAAAGCACATGCCACTGCCTTTGCACATCTGAAAAACGAGCTGATGTTGCCCTCCTAAAGCTGTCTTAGCTCTTGTCAAGCTGAGACCATACACAGGCGAGTTTGGGGGGTCCCTGGATCCAGCTGAAGGGCTGGGAAAGGAGTTGTTTGTGTTGTGAGCCTGGATGTAGTTTGATTTGAGGCAGAAAAGACTCAGCAAAGATTATTTCTGGACTCGAATGCAAAGTGGAAGACCTGCCTGCAGTGAAAGTGCCACCAGCAATCATGTCAGAATTCCAGACCCTTCTCCCAACATCCGTCTATCCTGGCTCCTGCACAAATCTGCCTGAGTCTGTGAAAACCCTCTCTGTCTCACTTCTGCACCCTCAGAGAGGGTTCATGATGTGTGACCCTGCAGGGCAGGCACAGGGAGGTGCTTTGGCCTTGTTCATGCCCCTCCCGTGCAATACCTAGATTTTGGGGGCTTTCCAGCTGGCTGCTGCTGTGTTTGTGGGATAACCACAGTACTACCCTATGCTCAGCATTATGCAAATCAATGTAAATATAAGACCTACCCCATTGACATGATGCTGGTGTTGGTGGCTTTGCTGGGTGTGAGCTCAAACCCATTTCTATCCTGCCTCGCAACACACAACGTCTGGAGATTTCCAAGGCACAAAAAATTTCCAGGGTTTCTTTCTACAGCTGTGCAAGGGAAAGCTATTGAGATGAGAGAGAGGGAAAAATGGAGAATGTTACAGCATCACTATCAAATATGTAGGAGCCCATGTCCTGGCAGAGACATGTTCATTCCCTCACAAACCATTACCAGTGGATCAAAAACAAGAGCTCGCTCTGGGGTGCTTGTGCCCATGGCCAGATACCCAAAGCAGGTGCAGTGAGAAAATCTATCCTTGGCCTCACCCATTCCTCTCCTCCAAATGCCAATCTGCAGTTTTTTTCTGCCAGTGTTAGGATTAATCCTCAGCCTCACAGTGGGGCAAAGAAATACAATTCCTCTCTCCTGTGCATCCACAAGGGGTTAAGCTGTGGGCAGCTGCTGCAGAGGGTGGGTTTGCACTGAGGATGTCTCACCACTCTGGGGACTGTTTGCTGCAGCTGCCTGGCCAGCCTGGGCCAAGCTTTTGGTTGGGTGTGCTGACGTGGTGCTGTGGTGACATCCAGCATCACTGGCACAGCAAACCATGCCCATGGCTCTGGGGCTCTGCTTTAGAGCTCCTCTCCTGACCCGAGTGTGCTGAGAGCCACAGCAAAGTGGAACCACTGGCAGGAGCTTCAATTTGCAACTCCCTCTGCTGGGAAAAGTGATGGTGGGCCAGTTAAAAAGGTTCAGAATTGCTGTCAAGGTGTGCAGAGATGGGTGGTGTCACTGGAGCAGGAGCTGCCCCTGTGGGAGCAGTGCCCAGGTCTGGTGTGTTAATGAGTGATTTCATGAGGAACCACACCAGCTGGCAGCTGTTGGTTGCCTGAAGGGACAGAAAGCCTCACCCTGGTGCTTGCATCACTCATTTTGCTGCTTCCTCATGTGCTTTGGTACTTCTGTTTGGGAGTGGAGGGGTGCCTGCCAGCTCCAGCAGAAATTGCTTTAGATGCTTGCCCACCCCTTTGCTTATCCAAAAGGAGTAACTGGGTGGGCTGAGGCCTTAATCAGTGAGTTCATAATTGCACTAATGGAGAAAAAGATCCAGCTTCCCAGTGACATGGGCAGCCTATTCTTCGTGTGCCTGTGTTTACCCTCAGAAACTGGCTGAAAAAAAATCACCAGAGCTCAAAGAATCCTTGCCAGCAAGGATGCTCAGGATAAAGACTAAAATAAGAGTAAAAGACTAAAATAATGTTATTTAATCATGTCATACAAGAAGCTGATAAAGGATAATGTAACACAGATCTGACGTGGTGAATTCATATCTGAATGTCAGACTCCACTTTTATTATATCCCTATTATATCTCCATTGAAGCAAGCTAAATATGATTATAAAATTTCATCTTAATCTTGAGGAGATAAAAATAATGCCTGTAGGCACAATGATGCTCTTGCTGTTTCTCCTGTCTCAGTCCATGGGAGGCACTGCCTCATCCCTGCTGGGCCCGTGCTTCCTGTCCCTGTAACTCCCCCTGCGCTCAGGCCAGGCTCAGTTCAGCCCAGCTGCATGGAGCACTCATTTAATCCAAGTTCCTGCTCCTGCTCTGCTCTGTGTCCCTGCTCCTGTTGGCTCTGGAGGGGTGTGGTGACCTCCTGCAGCACTGTCCCCTCCTTTGTCCCCGTGGTGGGAGGGCTGAGCAGGATCCCGGGCCCAGCCAGTCCCAGAGGGCAGAGGGGAAGCCCCAGGGTGAACTTTGCCTGCTCATTTGCTGAGGATCTGAAGCAGGACATGTCCCCTGCACTTTACCTCGTGGGGCGTAACAATTAGTCAGTCCCTGGCTGTTATCTACCTGGGAATTAGCTTATTTCCTGAGGATTAACCTAGTTGTCCAATTATTCACTATATTGTCTCTCCTCCCGCTCCTCATTCATTGTTTGGTTGTTTTATTTGTAAAATACAATTAGCCTTTTATTTGAAGGCATTCAAGAGGTTTATTTTATGGTTTTATTTTTTTTAAGTATTTTTTTCTGAAAAGTCCTTCCTGATCCAAACCTTTCCTGACAGAAAGGACTGGGAGGTTTGGCACTTCTGGTGGGTCATCTCCCCTGTGCCTACATGAAAGACCTCTAATCCAATTTTGTCCCTGTGTTCACCTTGCCTGACTTCTGAGACAATGTCCCACCACAGAAAGGATGTGACTCTAGAGAAGCTGGTCTATGAGAGAACTCCTTGAGAGGAGTTTTAGGGTTAGGGCATAAGTGTGATTTTCTCCATCAATGGGTATTTAGCTGTTTCAGTTTTTCTTTGCCTCTAAAAAACCACCTGCTCCTGACTCTGGGAAGTTGTGTCAACACCCTTGGTCTGTTCACAGGGCACACACTTGTCACCCCCAGGAAAGTCCTAAACCAAAAAGAAATCATTGCCAGAGCAGTCTTTTGAGGCTTTCTGTGAAGTTTGCAAATGCAGAAATGGATTCTCCTTCCCCTTTTCCATCTGCCTTTACAGAAGGACTTAAATGATCTTTTAAAGAAGGGGACAAATTGCTCAATCTTCTGCTGAGGCCTCCCAGCTGGTGTAAGCTTCGACCAGTCAGCTCCAGTCAGATCTGAGCAGCTGGTGCAAGCTCCCCTTGGTTTTTCCATTCTGCAGAGATGTGCAGGGAGCCAGTCTAAAGTTTGGACTGGGGCTGAAACACCCTTGGATATGTCCAAAGTAAAAATAAGTTAAAATATTCCTTCCTTGGTGAAAAAGGAGCTTGCTCTTTCCTTTCCACTTTGGTACTGGAGCAGGAGGCAGTGTCAGGGGGACAGTCTGGCAAAGCTCTGCTGTCACTCAGGCAGAGAGCAGCTGAATCCCTGCAGATAATAAGTCTCTATCGATTTTTGCCTTGTTTTTATAATCATTAGAGAATTTTCACTAAGCAGAATGAGAAAATCTTCTGATCCCCCAGAGGGTTCTCATGTTCTCTCGAGGAAATAACAACAAATGAACAAAAAAACAAAGCAGAAAAATTAAACCCAGGAGTAAACCATAAATAATGGGGTAGAGCTGGCTGAGAGCACTTTGATGTTCAAATGAATCAGTTACATGGTTTGGTTCTTTTCCTCAGAATTTTCCTGTACTTTCCTAACTTTATATAAGCAGATTTTCAGTACCAGGCATTGCTCCTCCACAGTCTGTCAGCATTTCCAGCCCTGTACAGAGGAGCGTGAGCTGGGCTGGGCACAGTGGGTTTGTTGCTTGGCTCGGTGTTGTGTCAGAGGCTTTTGGGGATCATTCCTCTGGGAAAGGTTTGATGATAAGGTATTATCTGTGTTTTGAGGAATTCCTAAAATGCATAAGTGTGTTTGTGTGTTGGCTCAGGTGTGTGTCTGTGCCTGGCTTGGGTGTCAGGGTTGGTGGAGGCTGTTTGTGGCCATGTTGTGGTTGTCTCTGAGGCTTTTTGTGGCCTGGAGGTGACTGAAGAATTTCATGTGGCACAGAGGAGAGCTGTGTGTGCACACATAATGAAAGAATGGGTTGGGTTGGAAGGGACTTCAAAATTCGTCTTGTTCTACCCCGTGCCGTAAGCAGGGATGCCACCAGTGTCCCAGGGTGATCCAAGCCCTGTCCACCCTGGCCTCGGGCATTTCCAGGGATGGGGCATCCACAGCTTCTCTGGGCACGCTGCGCCAGGGCCTCACAGCCCTCTGCATGTGCATGCACACAGGAGTGTGCTGGGGACGGGGTCTGCACACCTCACCCCAGCACAGCGTTTAGAATTGGTGCCAATTCCAGGGGCTGGCAGCACTGTTCTGCTGCTCACAGGTGCCTGCTGGCTCACACAACTGAAAAGATTATGACATTCAAAAGAAATAATTTATAAACAGCAGATGTTTCATAAATAAACTGTGATTAAAATACCCAACAACACAACAGCCAGAACACCAGCCCTCCCCTTGACTTGGAAACAGGTATCTGGACAGAGCAGCTGCTGGGGATGCCAAGGGAGGTCAGCTCCAGAGCAGACCTGGGGCTGAATGCCTGATAAGAAACATTGAAGTGATACAAAGAGGGCATCTGAGGGAAATCAGACTCTTGCATTTTATAAGAAACAGGGAAAAGAATTACATAATATGGTTGATATGATATGATATGAGGGGGTGTAAGGTGGGGAAGGGGAAAACAAGAGGGGAAAACAAAAATGAAGATGCAGCAGAGCTGAGTCACCATGTGAAGAGCTTTGACAGTGAGCTCTGAGCAAAGCTGGAGCCCTTTGCAGCAGCAGCACTGTGACCCTGTCCCCTGCCTTCCTGAGCTGGGCAGGGACGAGAGTAGGACTGCTGCTGGGGACATGGGTCCTGACCAGGGAAGGGCCAGCAGAGCCTGACACTGCCATGTAGCCCTTTCCCAAGAGCCTTGTTGTTACAACTGTAAAAAAT
This sequence comes from Phainopepla nitens, assembly GCA_013400175.1. Lineage (NCBI taxonomy): Eukaryota > Metazoa > Chordata > Aves > Passeriformes > Bombycillidae > Phainopepla > Phainopepla nitens. The sequence continues at coordinate 72,648 of VXBQ01017668.1, forward strand.
CCATTTCAACATCAAAGTCTGTTTCAATTTGAGCTTTCAGTCTCTTTGATATAATTTCTTCTGCATCTGCTAAATAATGACAAGAGCTCTTTCAGCAAATGCCCTTCAGTGCACTGTAATTTGGAGTGTAATCAGCCCTCCTCCTCTTCCTCTTCAAGGCCTTTGGTTTCTCAAACCCTGCCGAGGCAGCAGGCAGGAGGAGAAAGTGCACATCTTCCTCCCTGTGCTCCAGCAGACCCAGGCAGCTGGGGCAGAGCTGCTGAGTGGAAGCCTCTGTGGGTGCTGGGGACACATCTGCCATGGACTCACGGACCTGCTGCAGCTCAGCGCCTCCCCCAGTCCCACTGCTCCAGCAGAGCACTGTCAGGGGCAGCTCCTTCCTTACAACCTTCCCTCCATGACCCCACAGATGTCCTGTACTGCTCCAGTTCTTGTCCCTGTCCCACACAACCAGAAGGCACCTCCTGCAGCCCCAGCCTTGGTGCCTTCAGCCTCCCTGGTAGGATTACACAGGTCTCCCTCAGGCATGGCAGGGATGTAACTCTCTGAAGCACTTGGCCAATTCTTTCCCAGTTGGAAATCATTGTGGTTGCCCCAGAAATTCTTTGGCAGAGATCCCCATCTCTTGACAAGCTTCCAGCACCTGCAGATTGGCCTCTGGGGTAGCCAGTGTTGTGGTTTCTCACCCACACCCGGAGGTGTCTGCTGTTCTGTTCACCTTCTGGGTGAAGGTCTGGATCAAACAGCTGAATATCTGCTATTGCCACCTGAAAACTGCTAAGAAATGTATGGGAACGGAGTGGAGGAGGTCTCAGGAAGGATCCAGCCAGTCTCTTCTCAGGGAAGCTGGATCTCCCTGCTGTGTAAGGGAGTTGACAAATTTGGTAGGTCCCAGCCAGAACCCTTAACTGGGCTCTCTTTTGTGCTTGCTGTGCCCTCAACACTGCACTGACTGTCAGAGGAGAAGGCTCACAGCACATTGTGTGCACAGCACACTAAATCCAGGAAACACAACCCTCTGCAGCCCTCAGTTATTTGTTAAAGGCTGCTGAGAGCTGTTACTTCTCATTTGTGTCTCCTTTTAGGTTTTCTCTGTTTGTCCCTGTCTGGGAGCTGGGGGGGACTGGGGACTCAGGGAACAGGTTCCCTGCTGGGTGTGTGGTGGTTCCCACATCCATGCAGCACACTACAAAACCAGCTGGAACCAGGGTGGGCATCCTGAAAGAAGGGGGCCACACTCTGGTTTAATGATAACTTGGTCTCCCTGGAGATCATCACATGCAGACAAGCTTCAGAAAAACTCACAAAGGACCCTAGAAATCCTGATTTTCCATCTTGGCATACCCCAGGTCCCAGGCAGAGCAGGCTGTGCATTTGCAGGTGGTTCCTTTTTCCCTAGAAAAACAGAGGCTTCATCCAGAGCTCATCCTGTCTCATTCTCTGGGTCAGGGCTGAGGGCTCGTGTTCACATTCATCATCTCTCATTTGCTCCCATTTCCATGAGTGACCTGCTGTTTGGAGAGGTGCTGTGCCTTAGAGAGGGCTCACTCAGACAGGATTGGTGCTGTCACCATTACCTCCATCATCCCAGAGCTTGCAGTTCGCCCCAGCCCCGTGGTGCTGTGTGCCTGTGGATGGAATTTTTGGGGTCCAGCAGGAGGCCCAGTGGGAAGGTGTCTGTTCCAGCTGGGACCCTGAGCACACATGATGCCCGTGGGAGGCTGTGCTTTGCTGAGCTGCTGCAGGAGCTGCACCAGCCACCCCAAAAGTGATCTTCTCTGACAAGTCTCACTCTCCACAGGAGCTGTCTTGTGGCTAAATGAAAACTTGAATATTTTCTGTATAGAGGGAGGGCTCTAAAAGATCAGCCATCCTTGGGCTTTGCCATCAATAAAGCTTAATCTGGGGACAGTGATTACCTGTCAGAGCAAAGGCCCCAGCACCCTCATCTCCAAAAGCAGCCATGGTGGGTAGAATTCAGGGAAAACAGCAGCTGCACCTCCCCAGCCCACAGCAGCTCTCCCTGCCTGCAGCTCAGGCCCTTTCTTGAGGGGCTGTGGTTAATAATGTTGATAGACATTTTTTCCCCATGAATTTGTCTAATTGCTTTTTGCATTTCTGGATATCCATTAGCCAGTCTCAGCCAAAGAAAGGTTAATGAATTAGAGCCCTTAAAAGCACCCAAAGGGTTTTAACAGAAACAATTCTCCAAGCTCAATTTCTCACGTTTTCACACTGTCTTTAAGAGATGCAGAATCATTCTGAGGGTGGTTGGTGTGAGTATGGGACCCCTAGCCCTATCCTCCTGCTGACCCATTTTCCAGCCCAGAGAAATTGGGGTGGTTTATCTGGCTCTGCCTGAAACCTGCCATTCCCATTGTTTTGTTTTGGGAGGGTTTTATTTTTTTACTTTTATTTTTTCATTTTCTGTTAGAGGAGGAAGAGTTCGAATTGTCTTTGTTGCAAATATGCAGCCTGAAAAACATCAGCTGCTTATTATGGACTAGTTTCATGAGACCCAGAAAGTGAAGGAGAGGAGAAATATAAAGGAATGAAATTTGGCACAAGTGGAAATGATCAGCATGAGGACAAACCTGATGGAGGAGGCAGGTCCAGAGGAGAAAGGTTTCTGCAATGTGTGGTTTCAGTTGAAAGAGAGGTTTCAACCAGGATTTATGGCCATGGTGAAGGGTGGATGGGGTCTTCACTCTGCTCCCCCCATGCTGGACCAGCAGCACTGGTCACACTGGGACACGCTGGTGGCTCTGGGCTGAGGAGCAGCAGAGTGATGTGCTCCTATCCAGCAGGACTCGGGGGACAGCTCATCCAGGGAATGCACTGATAATTACTCAGTCTGGGGTTTTGTGGTGAAATTAGTGAGAGTAGGGTGCAATTAACCACAGGGATCGAGCACAGGAAATCTCCAAGTGTAAGAGGAGATTATTGCTGTCCTGGAATCTCCTGTAGTGGTGGCTCTGGCACCCTGGCCAAGCCTCAGGACTGTGAAGGAGAATTTCCTAGAGGTCTGCACACCTTTCCAAGCTCTAACACCCTGACCAGCCTCACCTGGGACCAGGTGAGCCACCCACCTTCAGCCCTTAGTCAGGCCCTGTATTTAGGCTCAGTTTTCTCCTTTATCTTGGTTGGGCTGTGTGGGTGCCTTACCTGGCCTTGCTCCTTGGCTCTTGCTTCAGGGCTGCCCCCCAAAATCAGCTCTCTCTGCTCTGGGATGAGGTCCTGGCTCATCTTCCTTGGCAGAGCAGCCTCTTCTTGCTGATTGTTGACACTTTATCTGCAGGTAGGTCAACTTTGTTTCATTTTACTTGTGCTTAACACTTTTCATTAATGGAAGAGCTGATCTCATTTTGCCCTGAAATCATCTTATTTGCAGCACAGACAGATGAGCAGTGACATGTCAGAGCAGAACTTGAGGAAGGAGAATGTGCTGGGGGTTTTTGCAGGGGGAAGGGGTTGTTGCAAGGCCTATGTGTTAATGGCACAACTCTGGAAGCTGCCAGTGCCCTCAGGACCATTTCCAGGTGAGTAAAACTTGTTGCTGTGCAGACCATGCTCTGGGGGAGCTGGAAGTTGTCCAGAGTAAAAAATGCTTTCACTCAGTTTCCCTCCCCACCATTATCTCCTTTCTGCTGTTCCCAGCCCCTGAAGGCTGAGGGGTTAGTTGTGCCAGGCTGCTGCAAGATTTAGGAGCTGATTTTCAGGTCTCAGAGCAAGATCTCACTCTGATTCCAGATGCTGGCAGGTTTTTAAGGCAGGAGAGACTGCCTGTGGTGTGTTCTGCAGCACAGCTACTGATGGGGCATGGAGGGAGAGGTGCAAGAACTGAGGAAGCATGGAGTGCAAAAATAAGGCTGAATGGAGGGGAGGGCAGGAGTGCTGGAAGCAGCTGGCAGTGGATTGTAATAAGGTGACAAGAAGCTCTAACACTTTAGCAGCTGCTTGGTACAGCCAGCAACCCAACACATTTAATGAGATGCTGCCTGCTGAGAAGTGAAAGGGTTGGTTTCCTTAAATAAATATTATAATAACATGCAGGAGACTGCTCTGGCAGGGTGCTCCAGTCCCCCCCAGTTCTCCCCTGGCACCTGCCAGCACTTTATTTGAACTCCAGGGCGAGTGCAAGAGGCTCAGGCTGCGGGGGAATGGCTGCGGGCACTGGGAGCACTGGGCCTGCCTGCTCTGGTGGAGGTGGGCTGGCACCTGAAGGAGGAGGTTCAGGCAGGCAGCCTGGACACTTCGTGGTCAGGCTGAGTGGGAAGGAAGGGCTGGGCGTGGTGCTTGGGCCGGCATTTGGGCTGCTGCAGCTCGCCCCCTCTCCGCTGCTCCCAGGCGTGGTTCTCCCCCAGGCCCAGCTGCTGGTGGCTCTGAAGGGTACCCACAGCTGCTGTTATCAGTTTAAAGCTGACAATGAAATCCACTTCAGTTTCCCCTCTCCTATGCTGGCCTGATGCTCAGTTAACAAATCTGTGGCCACTGTGGCTTCCTGCTGCCCTGATGGACCTGGGAGGCTGCTCTGGCCAGCCAGGAGAAGGTCTGGGCTTGGAGAGGAGGAGAGAAATGAAGATCTGAGGGCCAGGACTGAGCTGTGGTGTTTGTGATCAAGCCCAGCTTGCAGCAAGACTAAAGCCACTCTGCAATGCAGGTCTGGGACTTCAGGGGAGATGCTGGTGCTCCTCATGGGATGCTGAGCTGCTTTCTGCTGGAACTGCTGTGGGTTTTTATGGCTGCATCGAACTGCAGCCCAGTGCTTTAACCAGCCTCGAGGCTGCCTGGAGGGCTGTGCTTAATGCCAGGGCGAGTTCCTTCCTTCCCACAGGCTGGCAGGTTCCCTCTGTGCCTCTGGACCAGCCCACAGCTCTTGAGGAAGATGGGGAGCTGGAGTGGTGGCCAGGAGACTGAAACAAAAGGGAAAGGTTAAAAGTCCCCTCTGCACAGCTGCGATAACAGGAACACTCAGCACTTTGCTGCACTACAAGTGTGAGATCATTCCAGCCTCCATGGCCCCCCCAGGCCCTGTTGCAGGTGATATCCTCCTCCTGTGCCCTGCCACCAGCTGCAAAAACAACTGCACAAATAAAGAGTGAGAGGAGCTGGGAGACCAGTAATGCACTAACCAGAGCTCCTCTGCCTCAGCCCAGCAGCTGCTCGATCAGAAGTGCATCTGTCTGTAATTATTTCCATGCAAAGTACTTGTTTTAAACCCACTTTTTCAATAGTTTCTCTCCAGCCTTTGGCTGAATACTCACTGGTTTTGCTTCCCTGGGCAAGGGCAGGTGGCAATCCTCTTGTTTCTGCTGTTCCTAGAATGCTAATTTCCTATGTGGAAATAATAGAGGTTTCTGCAGTCAGAAAATGGCTGGCAGGCTGTGTCATTCCCAGGTTGCAAACGTGCAGTTGGTTGGCCTCCAGCAGCTGGGCAGCCACCAGAAAAGGTTTCTCCTTATCTAAAATCCAGACAAATACTCTCAAAGGCTTTAAGTTCGCTAAGTGTGGGGGGGAAAAGCTGTTTACATTCCTTTCCATGCTGGGAAAGGTGTTTCACCATGGAAAGCGCAGGAGGTGGGCAGGCTGTGGGGGTGTTGGGAAGTTTTTGGGGCTGAGGGCAGCTTTGCACTGTGACCTGAGGCATTCCTGCCTCCCCTCACTGGCCACAGGATCTCTGTGCCCTAAGACAGCAAGAGAGAACCGCTGCTTGCCCAGAGCGAGCTCCAAGGTGGCCACGGACTTGTTCTGCCCCTGGGGCAGGGCTGGAGGGTTGGTTCTGAACCTGGAGTGAAGCAGGGCCACCCACTAAACCAAACCTGAGCCCTTCCAAACTGCCAGTGTTCACCACAAACCAGTCTCAGGGGCATGAGCAGAAGTTCTGTTGATCCAGTTCTTTCTGGGGCTCTGTCTCTGAGCTGGAGGAGCATCTGTGGCCCCACTGATGGGATGGCAACGTTCCCTTCCACCCACCACTTCCCCCTCATTTGTTGTGTTTTGAAAAGTGCTAGAGCAGCCTTAAAATAGATGGTAAAAGAGAGAAAGTGAAAAAAAAAAAAGTTTAAAACATTTCTGCATAGTTTGCGCTATTTTTAGCCCCAATTTGATAAATGAATGTAGGTCAAAAAATGGGGGAGAGAGTTTGCACTTTTTCTTTTGTAGGAAATTTAAGAGAATTTTGGGAAAACTGGAGCAGCTCAGGAAGGGACTAGATAGGTGCTGAGCACAAAGTGTTTCTGCCTGAAAAGCAGATTCCTCACATGGTGAGTAGGGTGAAGGAAATCTTTATTTCCTCCAAAATATTCCCTGCATTGGAACATTTACACAAAATATCTCAACCTCAAGTTTCCACCCCACTTCTGGAGCTGGTGCAGTGGTCCAAAGGGCATTTCCTCAGGTCTAAAACTCCAGTTTTGTTGAGTCTCTGGATGTGGTGAGAGCAGAGACTCCTTTTACTTATTTTTTTTTAATGCACCAGGCCTGTGAGGTGACTGCTGGAGGTGTGTGTGGGGGAAACCACCGGGGTGATACAGATACGAAATCTAGTTCATTCTGCTGTCAAATGTCTCTGCTCCAAGACAAGTGTTTGAGGGCTGGGTGTATGTGGGGAGGGATGGGGGAGATGGATAAAGGGAAGGTGAAGTACTTTGAAATGGGACACAGACTTGACCTAGTCCTAGTTTTAGCCTCTTCTGGTTTTGAGAAAGTTTTCCACCACGATTTCTTGATGTCAGAATCCTTTGAAGGAGAAGAGGAAGCAGGAATAAGAGGGTAAGGAGAGCAGTTGTATGAGGGGTGTGTGTTTGGATAGAGATCTGAGCACCAAGGACATTTATGTACTTGGATCTCCTCAGCTCACAGCTGTCAGCCCTTCAGGAGGCAGATCAGTGCTCTGGGCTGGATGGGTCCTGTGCTGCAGCTGCTGAATCCCACGGTGAGGAGCTGCCAGTGCTGCAGTGTCCAGGAGGGATGCTCTGTGCTCCGCCCCTTTTCCCACCTCCTGCTTTGCCCCACTCTGCAAAGAAAATCCTGCCAAAATAACTTTCTTGTTGCAGCACTCAATTACCTCCAGGACTCTTGCTCACTGCTCTGCTGGCTTTCAGGCACATCCAAATGCAATTAATGTGTTCTAAATTAATCTTCAGCACACAGGGGAGCGAAAAGACACAACCTTCCCTGCCTTTCTCCCAGTCCCCCATTCGTCCTAATGACGGTGTGGAACAGTAGGAGGGCAAGACAGATCATTTAATATCCACCTGTGCCATTCTGAAGGTGTGCTTGCAGCTCTCTGCAGGGCAGGATAATCACTGGACCGACTGCTGTGGGACTCGTCAGTGTGGGCAGGGATGGTTGGCACCTGCAGCCTCCCTGATTTCCTCGGGCTGGAATGTCACTGCTGGGGCACTGAGAGAGCTCAGGTGCCCCCTCAGTCCCTCCCTGCTGGGATTGCTCAGCTGGGACTTGGTGAGGGACCCCTACAGGGCTCAGTGCAAGCTTCGTCTGGGGCAGCACGTTGCACACCAGAAAACCAATGCGTGGAAAAATTGTAACTTAAGAAAACAGAAAAGTGTTTGGTGGCTGATGCAATTCTTTTTCAGCCTCACTCACTACTAAGTCACTGTTGTGATCAAACCCCAGTCAGAAGCTCAGCTCCCCCTCAGCCCTTTTCCCACTTCTTCCTGGTGGGATGGAGGAGAGAATAATTGGGAGGGCAAAAGTGAAAAAAACTCATGGGCTGAGATAAGACATACAGGGAAAGCAAAAGCTGTGCACACAAACAAAGCCAACAAGGAATGAATTCTCCACCCCACTTTGCATGAACAGGTAGGTGTTCAGCCACACCCAGGGCAGCACGGCTCTGCCATGTGTAATGTTGGCTTGGCAAGACAAATACCATAATTCCAAGTGTTCTCCTTTCCTTCTGCTCCCCAGCTTTACATTCTGAGCATGATGCCACAGGATATGGGATGTCCCTTTGGTCCCAAGGCATCCCCTTCCAACGGCATCGTGGCCTGGATCAGGAGCAGGGAGCTCATTCTGCCCCTGCCCTGGGCACTGGTGAGGAGCCCCTCGAGTGCTGTGCCCAG
>VXBQ01017668.1:80752-113949 GCA_013400175.1 Phainopepla nitens
GAAAGGGTGATAAAGCACTGGAATGGCTGCCCAGGGAGGGCGTGGGGTCACTGTCCCTGGATGTGGCACTCAGTGCCAGGGTTTAGTTGAGTTAGGGCACAGGTTGGACTCAATGATCTTGAAGGTCTCTTCCAACCTTGTGATTCTGTGTGTGATTCTTCTGCACCCTGATGCACCTCACTGCTGGGTGGGATGAAGGGCAGGAAGACCTTGTCTCTACAGTGTCTGTGTTGTGCTCAGCAGTGACTAAACCATCCCTGTGTAACCAAACCAGGCCCACAACAGCTACTGAGAAGAGAATAACCCCTACCCAGGGAAGCCCAGCACTGCCTGGCTGTGCAGTGCTTGGGAGGTCACTGAGGGCGTGTTCAGTCTGCCCCCAGCCTCTGATGCTTGTGTCCCCAGGTCATGGCACCTACTGTCTGCAATGGCAGCTGTGTCCCAGGCTGTCTGATGGCTCTGGGGATGAAGCAGGGAACTTTGGGAAGCTTCAAGAGCAGCAGGTTTTTATGTTGTCTCTGTCACATTTGTCTCTGGCCATTTAAAAATATTTAAGTATTAGTGCCAGATATGCCAAGTTGCTTGTGTGTGCAAGTAATGAGTTTAATTATGCATTAACCCACATTAATGGCTTTTTATCTGGAAACCTCTAAGTTCTTGGTGAGGGAGGGGATGGATTGTTGTGATGGTATGGGAGGTGCAGAGCATTGCTGTGGGGCCGTGGGTGCCTGTCCCACACCCCAGGGGTGGCCATGGCCTCTTCCATGGGGCTGGACAAACCCATTTTCCCCTGTGTGTGTGACAGCCTGGCTCTGCATCACAGGAACTGCCCAAGAGAAAGCCAGGCCTCTCCTTGTAATCCCTGCCTTTGAATACTTCCTTTTACTCCCCACCCAAAACGTTGTTCTCCCTTGGAAGGGTGCATAGAGATGACAGTGCTTATGTGTCTGCATCTGAGAAATCTGGTTTGTAATGTGCATGTCCAGTGTTTTCTATGGATCCAGCCACATATCATAGAATGGTTTGGTCTTGAAGGGACCTTAAATACCATCTTGTTCCAACCCCTTTGCCATGAGCAGGGGTTCATTCACCAGAGAGGTTGCTCAGGGCCCCATCCAACCTGGCCTTGTTGGATATCAGATATTAAAAACCTCTTTTGCGATAGGTTTGGGCAGCAAACCTACTGGCTTTGCTACTGGTGGCCAGCAGGTGTGCCACAAAGAACTCAGCTGTGCTGCAAGTGATTGCATATGCTTGACTTGTGGCAGAGAAAAAATAGTTTGACTTTTTTCAGACTCAGCTAAAGCAAGATTAATGGAAAATCAATGTGTGTGCTGTAAATTCTGTTTAGTTAATACATATAACACTTTAAAAGTACAAAATAATAGAAAAGTAGGTACGGTAAAAAGACAGTAATTGATGGATCACCTTGGATTTTTTTGTAGAGAGAATAATTGTGTGTGTAACTCTGGGATGAGGTTCTTAGCAAGCTGACATCATGTTCTGCAACTCTTCCATCCATTTAGCCATGGAAACCACTGCTCCAGTGTTCCTGGAAAGGTACACCAGAGAAGAGCAGGGCACATTTGTTACCAAGCCCCGGAGGTGTTCTGTACGTGAGGAGCAAGCAGGAGGGCTGCAGATGTGACCTGTGTGATGTTAACCCTGTGTCTGTGGGATGAGGACAGCTCTTTGTGTGCCTCCTGTGCTGGGTCCTTCCCCTCACCACTGAAGAGAGCTCAGAGGCAGCAGGACTTGCTTCTCTAAGCAGTAGGAACTGTGCTGCCTTGGCCCTGTGTCTGAGAGGACAGCCTGCTGGGCAGTGCTTCCCTGGCTGCTAACTGCACTCTGGAGCCATGGAATCTCCTGGGAGCGAGCACTCCCTGTGCTCAGTACTGTGTGTCCTCCTGGAGGGGCTGCCTGGCACGGCAGAGCTCAGCAAAGCCTGCCCTGGGGTGAAAATGAGATGGGTCCCTGTGTCAGGCTGCCTGCAGGAAAGGGGACATCTCTCATCCTGATGGCTCAGAATCCGAGCGAGTGACTGGACAAAGTGCAGGAAACACAGATGTTGTGGGGGTTTTTTTTTGCCTGTGGTCTCAGGACCAGAGTCAGGGACAAAAGCAGAGGCTCCACAGTTGCAGCCCTGTCTTCTCCTTGGGGAGAGAGGGGGATCCATCAAGTCAGGAGCCATCCTGGGATGGACAGCCAAGCTCCCTCCAGGGGTGGAATGTTGTCATCCTGTGCTCTGCATGCACTGACAGCCTGTGCTGGCTGCTGGAGGCACTCCAGTGTTGACTTTTTTACAGCTGTCCTAGTGACAGGGGTTCTCCTGACAGAGCTGGAAATCTGAGAGTCAGTCACAGCACCAACCTAGCCCAGGCCAGCAGAGGTGCAGGTTTGCTGTATAATGAATGTTTAAATTTGAGGATGAAGTTTCCCCTGGAGGTCCAAATTTTGTCTCAGAGAGTTAGTGTACAAAATATCATATTCCATGATGGATGGGGTATAGAGCCATGACAGCCTGCAGAGCAGGGAATTCTATCAAGGAAAGAGGTAATATTTAATTTTCAGGACTGAAATGGGTTCCCAGACCTCCTGGGCAATAACCTTGTTGACAGAGGATACACAGGCCCCTCTCAAAACCAGTGCCATGTCCTGCTCATTGCTGAGGGGTTTATTGGAGGAGGTCTGGACCAAAACCTTCAGGAAGAGGAGAGTTGGGCTGATGGCAGAATAAAAGTGATGTTCCTCCATGCTGCTCTCTAACCTGGGACAGCCTCTGTGGGAGCTGCTTGGACCCGTTAAAATATCCAACATACTGAGCCCCTGATGTGGGTCCTAGGAACACTTCTCAAAGGCACAGATGGCAGGTCAGGGCCTGAATCCTGTAGCAAGAGTCCTAGGAAGCTCTGTGGGGGTGGGAAGATTTTTCCCTGGACAACTGAGTGGCCCATCCTAATTGTATGACCCTGCTGTGCTCTCAAATCCAGGTGCTGGCTCCCATCTTCATTCCCCTGCAGGTAGCAGGTTGTAGACAGGTTGCACCCATGGAGCAGGAGCATGGGATGAAGCCCAGCTGAAAACTGTACCTGAAGAGCTACTTCTGGAAAAAATTGAAGATACTCTTGAAATTTTCAGACCTGAAAGCAAGTACTATATAGCCACGGCTACACCTGGGAAGGCTGGTCTTGAGATGGATTGCTCTGCCTCAGCCTGTGTTATTAAACATAAAAAATACAGCACTCGGGTATAAAACCACAAAGATTTACACTTGAGCTTCTCCACCCAGCTCCTGTGTTTGTTTTACTGCTTACTTAAGGGGCTCCATTATGCCTTGGAGGAGGCAGAGGGTGGGGAAGCAGCCTGTCACCTCAGTGCCAAGGGCTGCAGGCAGGTGTAATGCCTCCTGGCTGCTGCTGGGAAGGGGAGGGACTGCTCTGGGTGACAGCAGCTGGGAAATACCACCTCAGCAGCAGCCCTTAGTGCATTTTGGTAGGTGGAAATCCAGCTTTGAGCATACTGGGATACAAATGCTCCGTGGATGTGCTGCTGTTCCAGAAAAACCTCAGCCTTGCCTGCCTGCCTCCCAAGCCTCCAAGAACAAACACTGGCAGTTCTTAATGGACAATAAAGAAGAACAAGACTCTTGTGAGGTGGATTTAGTTTTTTTTGTTTTGTTTTGTTTGTTTGCTTTTTTTTTTTTAAGTAGAAAAGTGGGAACTTTACCAGAATTTGATATACACGATCTGCATTACAGACATCTCCTGGATTCAGTATCTTCCTCTCTGCCTTCAAATTGTTGACTGTTCTCCCAACCCCCTGCAAGGGAAGGCAGAATGCTCAGTTTCCATCCCAAATGGAGTAGAAATCTCCCTGCAGCACCTCAGTTGTGTCTGAGAGGTGCCAGCAAGGAGCAGGGATGGGGCAAGTAGCAGTGGCTGGTTGTGATGGGCAGACTTAGGATGAAGCAGGGAAGCCATGGGGCTGCCAGGGGCATTTGCTGCTGTGGTGATCCTGGTTGCTCTGCTGGCTCCTCAAAAAAGCTTTGCCAGAAGAGTGCCATTTTCTAGAGGTGGAATTGCAGTGAGGTGTTGGGAGCAGAAGATTAATTTTGTCCCCATCTGACTCCCTTGCAGAGATCCCTGGTGGCTCCAGCATCCCTGCAGCAGCCAGCTCAGCCCCTCCTGCACCTCAGTCTTGCCTTCCCCTTCACCAAAACACAAACCGAGGCTATTCTCTTCCTCAGGGCTCCAGCAGCTGCCAGGGATGTGAGAGGTGAAATCTCTTTTTGGTGGGCTGAAAACCTAATCAAAGGAAATGCCTTTGGTCAGCCTGACCAAAACAATTAGGAAAAAACCCCAAATGGTTGAGCTAAGAAACTTAGGTATCATTAGTGTGAACAGCAGCTGGGTTTTGTTCCATATCCTCCTGATTTTCACCTCCTGCATCCAGCAGTAATTTTCCAGGGGTTATAAAGGTGGTTGTTCTGCCTCTATACAAACACACTCCTGTCTTTCAAACTTTCACTTTTAACAATATATTTAATGGAAAAAAAAAAAAATTGCGCACACTGAGTAATTTATTGCAGCTGTTTCTGTCCTGTCACCAGGGAGATACTGAAAGAACAAGTCTGGCATTGCAAGAAGGTGGGAAGGCTGGGGTAGAATTGAAATGGGAGATGGAAAAGAACAGGCAGAGGGAGGAGCAGAACCCCCTCTGTGTGTGTACACACGTCTGTGTACATTTGCTCACCATATCTGTGTACATTTAAACACATACCTGCATTTACATGTGACAAACCAGCCCAGAGAGAGTTTAGCTATTCATTATCGCTGGTATTGGCAGGAACTTTTTCTCCCTGTGCCTGAATATAAAGGAAAAAAAATCTATACTATTGTTTCACACCAAGTTGTACAAGATGCCAGTACACAGGTTAATGAAAAAAATGCATAATTTGGATAGATATATAAAGGTCCCTTGGGTTTTCAGTCATAAATCTTTGTAGCTGGAAGGCAGAGCAGACATAAATAGGCCTGATATAACCAACTGTTTTACATACAAATGAAGGCTTGCCTTTTATTTAGTTGACAATATTATTATTTCGAATCCAAGGAGAATATTAAATGAATCTTGTCATGCTGTCTCCATTAGGAGTGATCCCTGATCTATGAATTGACTGTAGTGCAGGCTTTGGGCTCCATGCAGGGCTGTAGAAAGTGAGGGGGTGTGCTTTATTTCATGTAATGGGGCAAGTGTCACTGAAATGCACTGGGTTCTTTAGAGAAATGTGCCCTCCCTTAAAGCTCCATTGGGAAGGAGGAAAATGGAAATAAATTGACTTATGATGTCCCCATACTTGTAATTATGGGTTCTGCACAATGAATTTCTACTGAACTGACAGCAGAAGAGAACTTATTTCTTTTAAATATAAATTATTTCTTCTTTCCCATGCCAGGCGCTCTGTGCTGCTGTAAGTTGCCAGTGCTAGGATCCACATTTGCTTATTTATTATCTGTGGGACATGCATAGCTAATAAATGCCTTCCCTTTCCTCTGCCTGGCATCAGGAGGGGGTGCACAAGGTATGGGAACCCCCAAATCCCCCTCTGGTGCTCACCCTACTGGAAATGGGGCCAGAAATCACCAATGTATTGACATTGCTGCTGGGCCAGGCTCATGCTGCAGCCTGCTCTGTGTCAGGGTTGCAGGAGGGCCTTGAGAGGAAAAGGCTTCATCAGTCCCTGGAGTTAAAATAGATGTTCTGTGGGTTTTCCCTGCAGTACCACCCAGCTCCTTGGAGTTACTGGCCAGTATTAAAAACATGAATAAAATGGTGCTTGTTTATTCTGGGTGTCCACTGACTGCAAACCCAGTTAAGAAAGGACTTCTTGCACTTTACTGGGCAGTCAAATATAACTGGAGGGACTGTGCCAAGGGCAAGCAGAGCTGAGGCTTTTTGAGTTAATTTTGTGAAGAGCAGCAAGAAAAGGGCAGAAGTGTGGCTTATGGGCCTTGTGCAGCCTGTTCTTTAAGCTGTCTCTGTGTTTTTGAGTAAGCAACACTAAAATGACTACAAACCCTCTGGAGTTTTTTGGAAGCTCACTGACAAATGGTCTCAGCATTTCCTAAACACAAACCAGCGTCCCTGTGGATTAGTCTGGGAGCTGGGCTTGGTCACTGCTGAGCCCAGCCTTTTTGCTGATGAGAGCTCTCAGCACAGCTTGGCTGTTTAAAAACAGTTTAAAAACTGTTCAGTAGAATCTGTGGCTCTAAGGTCTCTCTGAATGCCTGAACATGATCTCCTCACTGCTTTTGTGTCTTCAGAAAAGCCATGGTAGGTAAATGTGATTATCTGCTCTTTACAGACAGTAGATGGGATAAAGAAAAATGAACGGATTTGGTGAAGGCTGCACACACACACACACACACAACCTGAGCAAAGCTGAGCCCAGTTCCCCACAGCTGGGACTCAGCTCCCACCCGTGGGCCACCCTCCCTCTCGAGCAGTTGGTGCAATTTTAATTTCCCACCCTCTTCCTTTGGGTAGAGCAGATGTTATCCCAGAACCTACAGGTGCCTCTGCAAGGGGTTAAACAGCCTGAGGGAAAAATTAAATCTGAGAATATTGCTGGATGTGTGAATTGTGTGCTGGGAGAGCTGCCATGTAGAAAAGACCTTGATCACCTTTCCAAATTATCCCTTTTTTACTGGGTAAAATAGGAGAATATGTTGGGATATTGAGTCTACTCAAATACTTTCTTTCTTTTTGCCCAACTTGTTTTATTTTTTTGGCTGCTTCAGTGAGCTGGCTTCACTTCTGGCCCCAGTTCTGTGCAGCTCCTCTGACTGAGCTGCTGCTCGAAGGCAGATGAGTTATGCAGGAGGTGCCCTCCTGCTGCCTTTGCATTTTTTAGCACTGCCAGACACAACCATCCTGCTTTCCATTCCCTGAGTTTAGTTCCAGGCTATTTCTTGCCTCTTAGGGTGCACAAAGCAAAGCCCAGCTTAGCTGGGTTGCTACAGGTCTTTGAGGTCGTCTTTGCTCTTGGCTCACCTAAGCCATGGAAATATTGTAGCTATTGAAATTTCTGTGAAGGGAAGTTTAATTTTAAAACAAAGCCTTCAAAGTCAGAGCCAGCCAGCTCAGAGGATTGTGCTTTCAGAAAAATAAAGGAAAAAAAAAATTAGCATTTGAAAGCAAATCTTCCTGATTCCATAATAATCTGGAAAATTAATAATAAAAGAAAAATTATGGAGCACCACAGTATTCCTATTTCCTCATTGCTGAGAAGCCTAAATCTAATAGTGGAGGGTGCTACTAAATCTAAAAATCTGGATATTTAAAATTTTAATCTGAATTTTGTCTTTGGTCTCAGGCAGAGCCCTTGAGAGGCGAGCGGGAGCCTTGGCCACCCTGTCCCTGTGCCCGTGGCAGGGCAGGTTGGCTCCCGGGCTGGTGCCCTGCAAACCGTGGGAGGCTTTCCTTCCCCACTGCATGGGCATGGGCATGGGCATGGGTGGGCTCTCCTCTGAGTAGGGGAGGTGCCATCTGCCAGGGTGGCTTTGAGCCACCACGCTGCTCCAGCCCTGCTGGCCTGGGATCCCAGCTCGGATCAGCTGCGCATCAGCACGAGGGGTTATGGGCTGCTGGTCAAAGAGCTGGCAGGAGCAGAGGGCAGGGGAAAAGGCTTCTGACAAATATGCAGACCCTTGAACCACAAATGACATAACGAGGGATAATGTGCACCCTTTGCCTGTGCTGCTGGATCCTCTTGCTGCCTCTGTGCCTCAGCGAGGTTTGCTGCAAAGCCAAAGCTTCCTTTGAATAATTGCATTAAAAACCCCGTGTTTAAAGCTCGGCCAGCATGGGGGTGGTGGGTGTGTGGCCCTGCAGAGAACCAGGCAGGTCGGCTCCAGGAGCAGCTGCTGCTGCCCCCAGCAAGGCACAGGCTGGGGAATGGTGGCAGCGGGCAGCAGAGAAGTGTCTCGGAAATTATTTTTGAACTGAATTCTAATTAAAAATAACTGCAGGAGAGAATTAGTGAGAGGAAAGATGTAGAAGCACTTGAAAGTCTTTCTGTTCCATTTTCAAATCCTGCTGGACACCCTGGCCTTGGACACTTCCAGGGATCCAGGGGCAGCCACAGCTGCTCTGGGCACCCTGTGCCAGGGCCTGCCCACCCTCACAGGGATCAATTCCTTCCCAACATCCAATCTAAGCCCCTGTCTGTCAGTTTGGTGCCATTAATGCAGGATGTCCTCCTGAACGAGTAGCAACACTCTATAGCTGTCACATTAGGAACACCTTTAGTGTCCAGCTTCTACCTCCATCATCATCAGCCCAAAATACCCCCCAGCCTTGGCAAGACCTGGGATGGAAAGCAGCAAAGTCTGGAAGTGCCTCAGACTGCCCGGATTTTTTTGTTTTGCTGTTAAAGGTGCTGAGGATCACTGGGTTCACAGTCACTCGCAATACATGCCCCAACAACACTTTATAAATTTTTTTGCCATTGTGGCAGAGATTCATTCATATCTCAGCCCCTCTTCCTGCAGGTCTGCTGCACCACAGCTCCTGCCTCTGGATGTTACTTTGCTGCCTTTCAGGTAGTTTGTTCTTTAAATCTCATGTTCCTCTGCTTCTGGAAATGTTGTAAAATAGCTTTGTTCAGCATGTCGTAAAGGGCTACTGCTAATAGCTAATATTCTTGTTTAATTTTTCAGCTGTAAATAAGAAAACATAAACAACAGTGGACAGCACTGGCTCTGTGGCGTGTTTGCTAATGTGGGAAGTAGTTATTCACATGCCTTTTGTTCATAGCTCCAAAAACAAAGGGAAAGCAGGAAAAGCCCTGTGAGCCTTGCAGAAGCAGTTAGCAATTTGCATGGAGGGCTGTCAGGGAGCTCTGGCTCCCTTCCTGGGAAATGCCTCTGTGAGCCCCTCAGCAGCACAAGCTTCCTACAATGAGTGGCTAAATGCAACTTCACTCCTTCTCTTTTATTTGCATTTAATGTGCCACGGCTGAACAGAGATGCAAGCCTGGGTAATGAACACAACTGCAGTTTGTTTATACAGCAAATAAGAGTCATATTTTCCTGTATAATGCCCCTGTAGCCTGGTGAAGACTTCACTGAGCAGGGTGCTCAGGGACTTGGAATTCTGGCTGTGTGTCTTCCACGTCTCCAATTCCTGTGTCTGTCGTTACCCTGGTGTGGTTTCTTGTAGACTTTTCACAGCAAATTTCCTTTAGTGCTTCAATGCTGGCTCCTGGGCATGGCTGAGAGGAAGTCTGAATGCTGCTGGCACGGAGCAGCTGCAATTAAGACATCAGGATCTGTGAAAGGGCTGCTGTCACTCAGCATATTGGCTGATATGAAGCATTTGGTGGCATTACCGATTTAAGCTTTTCTGTATCACCTACTCCTTGTCACTCACTTGGTTTTTGTGGTTTACAAAAGAAAAACACCTGCAAAAGAAGAGGAATCCCACCTGCCTGACAGCTTTTGCTGGTGTCCAGCCCTCAGGGAAGGGGGAGCTGTGCCTGCCCTGGGAAGTAGGAAGGAATTGGGATAAGTTGTACCTGGGCTGTCCCCAACCATGCCTTGTGATGAAGTCAGAACTAAGTGTTGGCCCAGATCTTCACACAAAAGGATCTTCAGCATCAGATTTGAGGCTTTAACCCCCAGCTGGCAGCCAGGCATGGCAGCACTATCAGAGCCTTTGATATCAAGCTGATGTGAGGGAAATTTCTTCCTTTATGTGCTTAAGAGGCCCCAGGAGAGCTGCCTTACACTGTGATTCCCATTGCTGCATGAATAGGGCCAGGAGCAGAGAACAAAATCCTCCTGCAGCTCTCCTGGGCATGTGCAGGGTATTTGCACGTGGCCCAGATGGAGGAGGCAAACACAAATACCCGTTTGTGCCAAAGGAGTTATGTGCTGCTCATGCACCTCATCGGGGTGTGTGTGGGAGTGAGGAAATAGATCTGTGAGGTAGAGCTCTGGGAAGGAATGCTGAAATGATTCTGCATGGAGAACCTTGTGTTCAGGGGTCTGGGGGCTACTGGACTGGAATTCAAATGCAGTTAAAATAAGGTTTGTAAATGGGAGGTATCTCTTTAGTGGGCAGTGATCACAGCCTTTATTTGGCACTCAGACAGAGATCTCCCTGTCCTGCCCAGAAATGGGGAGGAGTTATCCAGCAAACCTCAGGAAGATCAGTGCTTCCTTAAATAAATGCTTCCTCTTGCACTCAAATTGCCCTCAGCTGCAGGGGGGCTCTTAACTGCACATCCCCAGGATGAATCCCTTGGTCCAGGAGTGCCCACAGATCATGGTTTGGTACAACCTGTGTGAGGCAGACTCAGTATCAGTGTGAGACTTTTCCTCCATGGGGTGTGGTGGGTGTTGCTGTGGCACGGAGCAGGGGATGGGATCCTGTGGTGGGAGCTCAGGTGCAGCTCCTCCCCTGCTGAGGGGTCACAACTTGTGCTGCTGGTGTGGGACACGGGGGGATGCTGCCCTTGTTCTGAAGGCAGTGGACGTGGGCAAGTTCAGAAGACAGAAAGTGCTTCACCATCCATTATTTAGTCTTTGCAGGGGAGAAGAAACTCCATGTGCTTATGTGCTTTTTATGAGCTGCTCTTTTGCTTTGAAGCTGGGAACCTGAGAGAACTCCCTGGTGAAAGCCCCTTGAGGAGTGTTCTTTCCTCAGCCACTCACCTCGCTTTGGGGAGGAGGAGGAGACCGGGAGCTGTGCCCTGGGCTGGGCAGGCAGCAGCACCGGCCGGTGGTGACAATGGGCATCGCTGCCTCCCAGCTGCAGGAGGAGACTGCAGCAGCTGCAGCGATGCTCTCTGGGACTGAGCAAGTGATGTGAGTGTGAAACAGCCCCTCTGTAAGGTGTGAGCAGCTGTGAAACACAGCGAGCAGAGGTAAGTGTGCATGATGTGACTCTGCTCCTGATTAGCTCACAGGCTGTTGTTAGTTGGCTTCCTCATCTGGTGTAATCCTCATAAAAAAATAAACCAGGATGTTTTCCAGCAGGACTGGGGGGGTTCCTTTTTTTGTATTCCTTTATCCTGAGGTTTCCAGCATCTCCCTTCTTGTCTGCACAGAAGGGGGTGGTGAACATAGAGGTGAAACACAGGCAGCCAGGAACACCCACTTATTGATGCTCCCTGCATTGCCCACACAAGACAGATGGGCTCTGAGGCTAGGGCAGGAGGTGAGTTTCCTTTTTGATGGATTCAAGTAAGAAAGCACCTTTTAAGATGAATTCCTCCTCTTGTTGCTCACTTGTTCATTTCTAAACAGTGTTTGATTGCTGCATGGGGTGTATTATTTCTATTTTTCCACTTCAGGGAGGACTCAGATTCTTCCTGCTTTTTTTCTAGGATCAAGCTGGGCTTTTAAGAGAGTAAGGGAGTCCTTGGTGACTCCTTTCCTTCTCCACCCACTGTGAGCTGCTCCTGTCTACAGCAGGGCCAAGCTGCAGCTGGTGGGAGGAGAGGAGGGGAAACCCCTCTTTGCTTATGTTTGAAGGTTAGAAATATCAAGGATGGGGATGGTCATGAAAAATGCATGCCCCTCATGTGGGAGCTGGCCTACATTTCTCACCAATTGCCTCCTGCCAATGTTTTGAAGATTTACCCTGTGTTTTGAGTTGTTTTTCTGTTGTTTCTCTTTTGTCTGCATGGATGCATTTGGATGATCTCATTCTCCCTGCACCATGTAACATTCCTTTGAGGTGGAGACGGGGATGGATGCTCTGTGCTGTCAGTGATGTGTTTGGAATGTGGCCACCTCAGCAGTGCCTCAGTGTCCCCAAACTCAGTGGAACCTACCCTGCAGGAGGGAGTTCAGCATTACTGAGCTCTGGTGAGAGGACAAGGTGCAGGCTGTCCTGCTGGAGGATTCCCCTTGCTGCCACAGGGGCTGGATAAGCGTGGGGAAATTAATCAATTAATTTCTATGTCTAGGTAACACTGGTTCCCAAGCTATGTGGCATTAGCAGTGGTGCAGCCCCACAGGGGGCTGCCCAAACTGCAGAGTAATGGGGTTTTGGTGTGTGGGCTTTCTGTAAATGTAATCATACAAAAAGAGCAAGCCCTGGCTGGGAGGCTGCTCCCCTGCACCGGTGCATTTGGTACCTATTGCCTTCATCTCCCTGCTCACACTGTGACTCTCAAAGTCTGTCCCCTCCATTCTGCATCTCACATCCTTCATGCTTTTCCCAACACATCCTGTTTTCCCTTTGCAGGGAATTGCTCCTCCACACAAGTCAGGTGCTGGGTTCACTTGCAATGAGGCATGTGCACAAACAGGATCATCACAAAATTTATGTTGGAAGGCTCCTTTGGCAGCCAAGTGGTGCCAGGGTGTGCATGCTCTGGCTGCCCTGCTTGCAGGCTCCTCCTGAGCTCCCTGTCATCTCTGCTTTAGGTGGTGGTACAGACAAGGACACTAATAACTTAAGCAATTACTCATGTCCAAATCAATTTGCTGCCCTGTCAGCTCCGTTTTCTCTTTGGAGCCAATATCAGCATTGACTCCTGAAGCCACCCTTCCCATCTCCAGTACTGTGTACAGACTTTCAGTGACTCCTGGAATACAGTCTGAAGGAAGGCTCTGCCTTCAGTGGAACTTGTTTCCTAATTCTTGTAGTGGTTCAAATGCCTTTATGTGGGTGAAAATTATTTTTCTGGTAGATCACAGTGATCGGTAAAAAGGGAATCCAAATTCAACACTTTTGCTTAAAGTAACTATACTCTGAAGTTTCTCCAACCTCCACCCACAGCTTGGAAAGAGATGAGAGTTTTTGTCACCTTTAAAGTGCAAAAAGCTGGATCACCACCCAAACTGGCTGCTGGATGAGGGGTAAGGGGCTGCCTGGTCCTCAGAATCCATCCATCTCCACTGAATCAGAATGGTTTGGGTGGAAAGGAACCTTAAAGCTCATCTGGTTCCACTCTCTGCCATGGGCAGGGACACCTCCCACTGTCCCAGGCTGCTCCAAGCCCTGTCCAACCCAACTGGCCTGGGACACTGCCAGGGATGGGGCAGCCACAATCCCCTCATCCTGTGGGATGCAGAAGAACCAAGGTGTGCAGAGATCGGGGCAGTGTTGAATCTTTAGTCCTCATATGTTAAATTTTCAGGAGCATTTGCAGCTGTGTGCCCTCTCTTGGCTCAGGTGTGGCTGCCCTGGCTGATGTGGTGGATGAACATCCCCAGTTCCCACCTGTGGGTGTTAATTTTCTTGCCCTGGGAGCTGATTTATGTTCTGCCTGCAAAGAATTCTTCAATGGCAGTGTGGCCGATAAAAATGGATGATTTGAAAGTAATCAGATATTTTAAACTAGAAAATTAAGTGTGAAATTCTCACTATCTATATTAAAATCTTAATTTAATGTATTTAAAAGTCTTACAATAAATGAAAATGCTAAAGCAAGATATTTACTGCTGAAGTTTTCTCATTCTTCAACGCACTGAAAGGATGGATGAAACCTGCCTAAACACTTGCATTGACCTTGCTGAAGGGCTGCCTCCACCTTAAAAGCTGGTGTTTTCAGGAATTGCAGAAAGATTACTTTGTTTAAAGCAGTTTTATCCAGTGATAAAGCTCAAAATTTAATTAATTCAAATTTGGTGAAAACAAAACCCAAAAGCAGTTCAGGCAGCAGTTCTTTCTGCTGCCTCAGATATTATCTTCTTGCACCCGATTTTCATTCAGTTAGCTCTAACATCTCCAAGGCTTTGGCCCCAGTTATTGGAAACAAACAATTCAATTTTATTGATCACATGTAGTTCTTTTGTGTTGTAAATCAGATTGAAATGCAAAGCATGTTTTAATAAAAATATTTTTGTTGCCTAGCACAGAGGAAGAACTTTTAATTGGTAGAAAGTTGTTTGAAATGCTGATTTGTGCATTTTTATTCAGTTCCAGTTGTCCAAGTACAGTTTGATGCAATGTAAAATGAACTATCATTTAGTAAATAGTAAAGGGATCACTTAACATTGTTTAACATGGCAAAAAATTGGAAAAAACAGACTGTGAATGAATGCAGGTATCTGTACTTGCCTAAATGCATACAGATGAGGTAGTGAATTGAAAATAAAGGCTAAATTTAATTGCAGTTCATGTTTTAATGGTTTCCCACTGATAAGAATAAAACTTTCCTGCTCAGCAGCCACTCGAAAGTACAAACAGAAATGGGATTGAGACCAGTGATTTTTGCTGATTTGAAACATTGCTATGTAAATCAACCCAACCCTGACAGGGAGGGAATGAAAAGCCTTCCCCAGTATTGGTACAAACCACTGACTGCAGCAGTCCTGGTGCAGGATGGAGCTGCTGTGGTCCCTGCTATCCAGAGCTGGAACTGCCATCTTTTCTCCCGTTCCAGGACAGAAAGGTTTCCAACCTTTCTGAGGACAAACAGTGAGAAATAGGAACTAATCAAATGGGGTGTGATAGATGGCTCTTAAAGGAATAAAAACCTGCCCACACTGGTAATAAACATTGCAGCTGCTTCCAAAATCACTCCCCAGGGCAGCTTCATCAAACTTTAGTTGCAGAGGAAAAATAACTGTGTCCAGCAGAGCCAGTCTATTCAGTAATAAAAAAGAGCAATGGGGAAAAGCCAGTGGGGAAGAGTAGCCTTGGTGCCTCCTGTGGCTTCTGTCAAGGATGCTGTGCCAAAGTGACCCCAAGTCACTGAGACAGGACTGCCCAGCTGGGTTGGAGCCTCATTGACTCTGCCTGGCTTTGGATTTTCTCCTTCATTGAGTCCTCCCTGTCTGTGACCCTCAGGTGATGTTTGGCCAGAAGATTCTGTGTGGGTACAGAACTGGAGGGAGGGAGGAGCTGAGAGCTGGTCTCGCACCCTTTGTGTGCTTCCTTCAGGGGTACTTTCACTGATTCTTCTGCTGTTTCTGGCTCTTGGCATCCTCTGAGGTTCCCATGTCTGGATTTGGTGTGGCAGGGATCAGCCCTGCTGGAGGGCTGGGAGGCCAAAGGGGGAGAGGGGATGTGCCAGTCTTGGCAGTGCTCCCCAAGGTGTGGAGCTCTACCTGCCCCAGGTGTAATCCCAGAGCTCCTAAAGCTGGGAGATCCCTCCCTCAATTAGAGGAAACACTGACAGCCCTTTTGGGGCCATCTCTTCAGTAGGAAGGTAAAAGCCAGGATGGTGTCTGCCTTCCCATCTCCTTTTCTTCCCACAGAAAAGGAGCTGGGATATTTTGGTCTTCACTCCCCGAAACTCCTAGAGAAGTGCAGAACTGATCTTGCTCTCACCCTCCTCCCTCTCCAGGAATTGCTTCTGGAGGCTCCTCCTTCTGCCTTCACAATTTAACTCTACTAGAATTATATCCCTAAACTGTTGTTCTCATGAAATGCTATGCTTAATAAAATGTGTGGCACATCAATAATTTAGGTACTTGTGACAAAAAATAAAACTCTGTTAAATATATATCGTAAACTTTGCCTGGTGTTCTTGATAATTAAAAATGGATGTAATGGCAAAGTATTGCAGGTATTAACTCTATTTCAGAGTCCTTGCATTCAAACCAGAAGCCATCAATTTTAAAATATCGTAAAAATTATGGCAAGATTTTTCAATATATCCTATATACTGTCCTATCTATTTAAATTATTAATATGCAGTGTAACCAACAGAGTCTAAATTCTTTGCAGCATAAGCTCTAAGCAATCACTCTAAGTGCATCTCGGTGAGCTGTGGGGGCGTGGAGATAAACCCCAGCAGGGGCATAATCCCTTCCCCTGGGCTCGGCTCTCCTCTGCCCGGCTCCACACCGAGCCATCCACACCTGTGCCAATCTCAGTCCCTCCCTGCCTTGCCCTCCGGGCTGCATTTTACACCTGGTTTGCATTCCCCGAGCCAGCCTGCAGCTTTATCTCTGCAGTGGGGTCCTGAGCATCCCAGCAGGGAGCTCGGGACAGGGATTTGGGATTGCTGACAGCAGAAACCGGAGTGGTTTTAGCACGGGAGGAGAAAATCAACCCGCAGGTGCCTTGGATTAGTGACTTACTGAGTGCAAAGCTGGGGGAGCTCTGATGGATGGACAGGTTGGGAAGAGAAGTTTAAAATAAATAGGA
The DNA here is from genome assembly GCA_013400175.1 of Phainopepla nitens. Lineage (NCBI taxonomy): Eukaryota > Metazoa > Chordata > Aves > Passeriformes > Bombycillidae > Phainopepla > Phainopepla nitens. The sequence goes on from VXBQ01017668.1 coordinate 96,869, forward strand.
GCAAATTGAGATGAGGGCCAAAACCATGGACCTGCTACCAGACCTCGGGACAGATAGGGCACTCTGCTGGTGGAAATCTGGAGCCACCCCAAGTTCTCCCTCTGTTTTAGCAGTTGCTCAGCTAAAATTTTGTTTTCAGGGCAATACCTGTCCCAAAATCATGAATGGAGTTCTGCTAATGCAGATCAGAAATTTGGGGTCCTTGGGCAGTGTAGTATAAAGGCATGGCCACGTTTCTCAGGGAATGCAGCTCCCTGGGGGATAGCAGCAGAAGGTAAAGGTTTTACAAAGCCTTAATATTTTTCACACCCATACACAGGGATGAAATAAATAGATCCATTTTTTTTGTGTTTGCTCCAGACTCTGCCCTACTGCTGTGGTTGTGTCTTTGTTTTGGGACAAAAGGAGTGAAATTAATAACTAGCACTGTCTCTTCCTTACCAGCATCTCTCTAGGAGTCCTAGCTGGGGGAAAAAGCTTATTTCAAGGAAATGGAGTTGATGTGGGGTGAGGAAGAGATGCATGAAGTCTCAGAATGAAGGAAAATGTTCCATGCTGGGAATTGCATTTTGTTTGTAAAAGTGAACAGATTGAGTGGTGGGGGGAAGGAAAAAAAAAAAAAGGCAGCTTTAATTCACTTTAGTTTGGTGTGCTGCTCCTGGACGTGCTGTTTTTGGAGGCTGTGTCTCAGGACAGCACTCAGTGTACCAGGCCAGCTGATGAATATTTTCTCTGGGGGTGAATTTATTCCTGGCCTGGCACAAGTGGGTGGTGGGTTCATGTCTTTGATCCTGAGATTTACAGTGCTGTGCCATTAAGGAAACTACAGAACTTTGTGTGTTTAGGTCAGGATTGATGCTACTGCTGTCCAGAGGAGAAGGGGGATCCCAGTTCCCCTCCCTTTCTCTCTTCTTTAATTTTCTACTGAGAGTGAGTGCTGCCCTGAGCCCCTGGCTAGCCCCAGTGTGAGTTCTCCTGGCTCCCGTGCTGTATCAGTGCCCCTCCTATTCCTCTGAAGGCAAGAGCTCCTGGATATTTTAGAAAAATCTGTGTGAAGGGAAAACTAGCAGCTTTGACTCTGCATATAATGATAAATCCCTCATTATTGGCCAAAGATTTTTTTGAGGGGGGGATTTTTGTGCTGTTTTTCCTTGTAAATTGACTCACTGTTGTGGCTGTTATGGGAGTGTATTTTACTTTCTGTTTAGTGCCATCTTCATTCTACGCCAGGATCGATCTCTCTACACAGCAGAGCACATAACAAGGAATTAATCACCCTGTTCACAGGGTCACTAATAGTGATAAGTGTGGGGCTTCTCTACAAGATGGTTCTTTTTCCTTGAAGAATAATAAAAACTGATAAAGAGCAATAGAAAAATAGGACAAAGAGCATCCTCCTGAAGTGCAGTGTGTGGGGAACACCTTTCTGAGCAGGCAGTGCTGGGTGCAGGGGAGACAAATTCAGGAGGGGAGGCATTTTCATAGGACCATAGAACATCCTGAGCTGGGAGGGACCCACAGGATCCCCCAGCCCAGCCCCAGCCCTGCACAGACCCCAACAACCCCACCCTGGGCACCCCTGGCAGCTCTGGCAGCCTCGGGGCCGTGCCCATTCCCTGGGGAGCCTGGGCAGTGCCAGCACCTCTGGGGAAGAACCTTTCCTGAGCTCCAGCCTGAGCCTCCCTGGCACAGCTTCCTGGAGTCCTATCCCTGGTAACCAGAGTGCAGAGACCAGAGCTGCCCCTCTGCTTGCCCTGGTGAGGAAGTGTTTTTACCTGGCATCACCCCTCTTGTCTGTTTGCCTGACCTTTCCCCAGAACCCCAGGGATGGATGTTTGTTGTGCTTTCTGGACAGCCACTCCTGGTGCTCTGCTGCACCTCAAATTCAATGGTTTCTTTTGGCTTTGGCCCTCAGTGTATATTGCTGCAATTCCAACATCTTCATCCTCACTTTACCCTTAGCAGGAGTGGAGGATGACCTGTCCATCTCCCTGTCTGAGGCTGCAGCATTCCCAGCCTGAGAATTTACCCTAATTTACCTCTACAACTTCTCCACTTTAAGCTGAATCCCAGCTCCTTTGTCCTTCTTCACAGTTTCCCAGTCCATCCTTATTTTTCCCAGCATTTTGCCCAGGTCAGATGGTGCTCCCAGAGCCCCAGGGTGAACCCTCACGCAGTGCACGCAGATGTGTTCCTGCAGTGTGACCATGCACTAGTCAGAGCTGCTCTCTGAGCGTGTTTTCCACCTCGTGCACCTCAACAATGTCACCTCATCACAATTCTGTGGCTTGCTTAAAGCAGTGTCATGTAAAATGATGCCAAAGGCCTTGCCGTGGCCCCTGTATACAACAGTGACTGCCTCTCCCTGAGTCCTGCTGCCCTGTCATGGAAAAATATGAGATTGGCTTGATATTTGTTCTTGACAAATCCGCGTTGGCCGTCCCTCACCGCCTTGTTATCTTTTTGGTGCTTAGAAAGTGGTTGTTTGATGATTTGTTGCAATATTTTTTCAGGGAATTGAAGTTAAGCTGCCTGGCCTGTAATTCCCTGCTATGTTTGCTGTTCTCTGCTCTTCTGGGACTCGTCACCGTCCCTGAGTTTTCAGAAATAAGTGCTAACAGCCCTCAGATTGTCTCCACCACTTCCAAGTACCTGGCAGTGAATCTCAGCAGCCCCAGCTGATTTGAAAATATGTAATTTATATAAATAGCTTCTGGACTATTGCTTTCCCCTTGAAGTCTGAATTCTTACCTTTTTGTTACAAGTAACCATTGAAATATCTCTACAAACGAATCCATCACTTTTATTGGGAAGCCTTCCCCTCTGCAGTGACAGCTGGGAACAGCTCTGCTGAATGATGGAGGAGCTCTTCTCCTGGTCATAAAATTATTATCAATTTGTCTTAAGTTTTTGGGTTTTGGTGTTATAATTTAGGTTACTTACAAGCTCTACAGCAATTTACAACTTAATCTATTTTTAATTTTATTTCCCAGATGTAATTCCTACTCATTTACACAGTCCTTAGCCCTTTGAATCAATTTCTACAACTGGCCTGTCTGTGGTCCAGCATCACTAGATGATTTTCTATAGTTTATTTAGTATATGGAAATATACTTTTTATTCAGTATATGGAAATAGAGATGGAATTTTTTTTTTTAATATTCAAAGTCAGGTAGGTCTGAAGATGAGAAGATTTTATGCTGGAGTGGGCAGAAATTCCCTGATGTGCCTCAACACCTCTGCTGTGCCCTGACAGGCTCCAGCACCCAGGATGGGTATCCTGGGTTATGCCACCATCCACAAAGCCTGGGGGACATTGCCAGGGCAGCAAATGATACTTTTAATTTACTTTTGTCTTTGTCTTCTTTTACCATCTTTTTGTGGCACTGTGTTAATAGGGATGAACAGATTTAACTGATAATGGTGCACTGTGACAACCTGCTAAGCAAATCACACTGATGTTTTTCTTCCCTGCATTAGGGATGGCTGGGATTTGGCTTGCTGAATGAAACATCAAGTTTTTATCCTGTGTTTCAAAGTACTTTCCATCGAGTTTACAGTGAAATGGTTTGACAGTTTTCAAGTAGGCAACACTTTGATCTGTGTGTCAACTTGCTTTAACTCACTTCATTGGAACAAACAGGAGATATTTTGTTCTACAGAACAAGAATTTGCTGTCTGTTGTCCATGATATTTTTAAAATAAAAAGTCAGGAGTGTTTTGATTCGTGCATTCCATCATGGTAGAACTTGTCAGTCAAGTAATATGTTATCAGTTATAATAGAATTGTCATAAACTGGGGGAAAAAACAAAAAAAGCATCAAAGACGAACAACAGAACTGAAACTAAAATTTCTCAGTTCTGAAAATAAATCCTTAATGGAAAGTTTGAGAGAAGACCATGTAATTTCATAATTTCTTACTGGCAATTGACAGAAAGCAGCATTTTTCAAATAACTTCAGTTTCAAAGAAACTGAATTGTTTGAACTGAAGGACATTTGCAAACAAAAACTAACCAAACAATATGTTCATGTCTCCACTCTGAGATGCATAAGTGACCCCTATATGGGTGTTAAACATTAGACCACGTTGGAAAATATCTCTTCCCATTAATCATTCCTTCTTCCTGCAGGAAGGGCCTTTTCCTTATGTAGGAGCTTTTCTGGTACTCTGAGCAACCGGGTCTAGTGGGACATGTCCCTGCCCATGGCAGGGAGTTGGAACTGGATCAATTTTAGGGTTTCTTCCTACCCAAACCATTCCACAACCAAGGATGGTGATCAAATAACCAGTTAGTACCGTACCAGTGTATTCCTACAAGACTGGCTAAAAAGAGAAGGAGCACAAACCCATTCTTTACCCCATTTGCAGCTCTTTTGCTTTGCAGGAACCCACTGGACTCCATCCTGCCCCTGCCCAGCCTGGCCCCAGTGTCTGGATCTCATCTGAGTGTTTCTTTCCAAAAGATTTACATTGGAAAATGCTTATTTGAAGATATTGTGTTTTTGCAGGTGCAGCATACAGAACTGGTATTGATTTGACAGTTTAAGTTTTCAGGGAAAAAAAAGGCAGCATTTTGGAAATTGATGGGATTCAAATGACAGGTTTTGATATTTTTAGTTTGAAATAACATTTTAATTCAAAATACAGAAAGAAAAGGCCGAGGGAGGAGAAATCAGAAGCCAAAACTGGAGATAGACAGCAGTTGATGAGATTATTTTTCTTCTCTTTGGAAAGATATTTAATAAATTAACAAAGGATAAAATACTAATAAAAAGTTTTACATTTCTATTCAGGGCAAAAAAAAGGTCAAGATTCTGTGGCCAGTCCTTTGCCAAGGGTCTACCAAGAGTGAAAGAGCTGCAGCTGGGAAGAAAAGGCTCATTTCTGCAGAGTAAAACCTTCCATCCCTTCCTGTTCCACCCAGCCGGGATTCCATCATGGGGAATGTTTATTCTGCAAAGTTCTCACGGCAGAGTCAGAGCTGCGCTGGCCCCGTGGAGCTCAGGCAGCCACCCTGGCTCTGCATCCTGCCAGGGCTGCTCTGCTGCTCCTGGGGGCACCACCAGGGCCAAAATCCGCAGCTGTTAAAGCTGGGCACGTAGGGAGCTGTGGAGGGGCTGCATGAGAACAGAGACACAGCGAGGACTGTGTGCATGAGCCCCTGTCTCCTGAGCTAAAGCCAGCATCAAGCTGCCAGACGTGTGCCCTGCTCAGGCTATGCAGGATTTGAAAGGTTTGGGTCTAAGCACTGGTAGGTCTCTGCAGAGCCCAGTCTAAGCTGACAGACTGGCTGGCTCTGTAAGCAAAATAATAATGAATGTAATTATATGTCACTTCCAACTTGCCTGTACTCAGAAGCCAATTGGAATCCTAATTTCCTTGGCACAAGGACGTCCTGTTTGGAACTGGGTGAATAGCACAGAATTTTCCATTCATTTGCCCCTTGAAACATTTCCTCCCCTGCTCTCTGCTCTCACCTTTGAAGGACAGACCCCTTCTATTAGTACTGATTAACCTGGTGGCACGAGGCTTCCCCTGTCAGCACACAGGACACACTGAGAGATGCCACCCTCAACCATGCCACCCTCATCCTGATTGTGTGTTCCTTCAGCCCAGTTTTGGTGAGATGTGCCCACAGGAAAATGCTAAGTCCCCAGTGCACTGTGCTTTGGACAGGGCTGGGGCTCAGGAGCAGAGGGCTGGGGATGGCTCCTGCACTTAGGAACAAGCCCAGGGCAAATCCTGGCATCAGAGGGTACAGGGGCTCAGGAGGGGCCTGTGGCAGCACCGTCAGAATTCACAGAGTTTATCAGATGGCAGGAGAAGTGTCTCCTCTGACAGGGCACAGGGGAAGCCCTGAGTGCCTGCAGCAGCACCAGCAGGTCAGGGCTGCAATCTGCTGAACAAACCATGCTTGGGCACATTTGACATGTGGCTGGGGGATACTGAAATGCTGCGAGGCGGATTTGCACTTTATACCTTTCTTTCTCCATTGCCATTCCTGCATGTAAAGACATTAAATCCTTTTGGCCTTGAGAAAATTACTGCAGGATCTTTGGTGACTGCTACTTGTCAGGAGAGCATCCTGTATCTAAAGGGTTTTTTTTTTTTTGCTATAAATCTCCAAGGATATTTAAGATCCCTGACTCTTACCTTTGAAAGTCTACTGTAAAGTCCTGGCATATGAAATACGTGCACGTATAGAGAGCTTGGCACACAGGAGGACTCACCTCCAGCTTGAAAATTACTAAGATCTGCAGCATTCATCCCAAAAACCTTGCTATAAATAAAGCTGAGGGAGGGAAAAGGCTTTGCTGGGGTTGCCTGTGCTGGGAGGTGGAGGGCTGCAGCAGGGCATGGGGTGATGTGCTGCTGAGATCCCCAGGGCAGCTCCCACCCCGAGGCCTTTGGCTCGGTGAAGGGAATTCGACCCACAGCAGGGAGAGAGGAATGGATACCCACAAAAAATAAAACACATCTCCCTTGATTATTTTGACTTAATCTTGAGTTATAGTTTCACTGCTGCAACTATTTTTTAAAATTATTTCTAAACCCAAAAGTATAAAAAAGGGAAAAGTTAAAGTCTGAAATCCATTCAAAGCTTTTTAATCTGTGGGCATTTAGAATCTGTCTCACCTTCATGTTGTTTGAGTTCTTGGTGTTGAAGCTGAATTCTAATTATGCTCCAGTAGCTTTGCTTGCCAACTCGATCTTCCAGGCTCATATCACGTGGAAGCTTAAAAAAAAAAATCCAGATTTCACTTTTAGTCTGTCTCACTTTAAACAATTTATCCTTTTTGAGATAGCTGATTGCACAGGCTCTCTTAGATAACCACATGATGTGTGTGTGTGTGTGTTCCATCTCTGATGGCAAACTGCATATCTGATCCCTATGGAATGATCCACTGGGGAATGATGGTAATTAATCTCTAACAAATACAAATTTGGAAACATCTGTGTAGATTTAAGCTTAGGAAGCAGGACTAGGAAACAGATTTCAGCAACGGGAAGAGAGTGAGAAAGCAGAACTTAAGGTACCAGGCAAATATTGCAATTAAATTAGTCAGCTTGAGGAAATTAAATCAAGGGAAAATTGGAAAGTGTCATATTTTTTGATCTGGATTTCTGGCTGTTATGAGATTTTGAAGAGAGCCAGTGAAGAATATAGAAGATAATAAGTTTTAATTTTTTTTCTTGGTGACTCAGAGGAGAGGTAGATGATGCCCTTTCTGATTTTGTGATAATTAATGTGACTCCCATGGCAAAGTGAAATGCAGTGATTAGTTACAAGTCAGCTGAACTCTCACAGCAGATTTTCAGAGAATTTCTCATTGTTTCGGTCCTGCTAACAGCCCAAGCTGCTACTCTTGCCTGGGCCTGTTCTATCAGTAGGGTGAAGCTTTGCTGAAGAAATCTGGTTGCAAAGTCCCAGTTAAACCCATTGTTAATTTAAAGTGCACAGTTGTGTATCAGTAGTTATGAACAGACACCTAAATGTGCTCACGGAAAACAACACTTCTGACCTGTGAAAGTGCAGATTTAGCTATTCCTTTAAAAAGAAACCTGTAAGGTGCTAGGAGTGCATTTATAGCAGTGCCCAGGGAGAGGTAAATTGGGCATGTGGTCAGAGATAGTGGGAAAACAGAGCCAGGCACCTTTCTTAAAGATTTCTGCTCTCAGTTTTTAATTTATGCCGGCTTGTAAATGCAGTAGGTATAGTTTTGGTAACCTCTCACAATCCAGGGGGATTCCAGCTGCCATAAGCCAGAGCTCCTGGGCTCTGGAACAGCAGAGGTGTTCCAGCAGGGTCCAGCAGGCTGAAATTCAGCAGTGAGAGCGAGGGAGGCCAAAGGCCCTTGCACGCAGCAGATGAATTTCTGTTCTGTTTCTCATGGTTGTCCAGGTAGATAGCTCTGTGCTGACAGCTACAGAAAATGGGATGTGTTCTCCTCCATGGAGACTGGGAAAGGGGAGTCCATGGGGAGAGGCAAACTCTGGGAGGCAGCAGATCCTGCTGTGGCTCTGCTCTGCAGGAGGAGCAAAGGCACAAGGGAGAATTGCAATGGCTATCCAAGGAGGTGCAAGTTACCTGCTCCTTTCTGGAAAGTGCTGCCACCACCTCCTTCCAGAGTCTGATTCTTCCTTGCTCAGGCTGCTAGGTGAGAGGAAACCCAGGGATTCAAGGGTTCAGGGGTTCAGGTATGACCATCGTGCTGCCAGTGTCCCATGAGGAGCATGCTGTGGAATTAGAACCATAAAATCACAAATAGTTTGGGTTGGAAGGGACTTTAAAGCTCATCTCATTCCATGGGCAGGGACACCTTCCTGTCCCAAGTTGCTCCAAGCCCTGTCCAGCCTGGCCTTGGGCACTGCCAGGGATCCAGGGGCAGCCACAGCTGCTCTGGGCACCCTGTGCCAGGGCCTGCAATGCTTTGAGTAGAAAGGCTTTCAGGACTGCATGGCCACAAAAGGAGTCAGGCTTTCCTTCACATGTGCTGATGCTGAAGCCATTGACTATTTCTGCATTACACTGGAACTTTTATTTTGGAAAATATAGGGCAGAAGAAGCGGGAATTATTATTTTTCAGAACTTCCAACTCAATCTCTTAGACATTCTCACAGAAAAGGCTGATGCTCCAAAAAATTTGTGCAAAATCTTTCCAAAACAAGCCATTATTTCTCCTTGCAGACAAAGAATATAAATGTTTATAGGCTCTCTATGGAGCAAATGAAGGGGCTTGGTTTATACCCATGCTGCCCTAGCAATTCTAGTTAATATATACCATGAGATTCCTTAATTTTTATTTGTTTTTTTTTTTTTCCCTATTTGCACTTTATTGCACTTCAGGTATTTATTTCAGGTCCCTGACAGGCTCTGAGAGGCACCTCTAGTTATTTTAAACAAATAAATCATATCTTGTCTGTAGGATCACCCCGGGGTGAGGAGCAAGCAAGGCACCATTTCCAAATGCTGCAGTGATGGATTCCTGCAGCCCTGGGGGACAGCACGGTCCCCATGCCATGAGCCAGGGCAAACGACCTGTCAAACCTGATGCACTCACCTGCTAGGTGGGAGAAGGGAAGACTGGGAGGCTGGAGTTGGCTGGGAAGGACAAATTTGGGTTTGGATACATTTTCTCTGGGTTTTCCCCTCTAAATTTGCTAAAATTTCCAAAGTCCTCTGAGGTATTTGTTAACCTGGGTCTTGTTTCTGTTGTTCCTTGGTCATGAAATGTGGAGCTCACCTTAAATCTGGGAGCCCAGCAGGAATGACACAGGATATGCCCCCATCTCCCCACTTACAACCTAGTTTCTTTGTGAATGTTTTCAAGTAAAAATAGAAAAATAAATAGATGTTGAGGCAAATCCTAGATACAATCTCTAATTAGATTAGTTATGGAATAATAAATTATCTAACTACCACGGCACAGCTTCTCAGTTCTTTTAAGACTGATTTTTGCCTAAGGCCCTGGGAAAGTGGCTTTAACAAAACTTAAAGAAATTAAGCCTGATTGTTAAGAGAAGTTAGTGTTTTTGATACCCCTTCCTGACACATGAGCAATGGTGTGTAATGAACATGTTAAAAACCAAAGAGCCCCTGTGCAGCTCTGGCAGCTGCATGGAGCATGGCTTAGCTCCTTCACCTGTGCCCAAAGCTGAAGTTAATAAGTCAAATGCTGACCTGGAGATGTGACAGTGAGATGATTTTTTACTTTCAGTCCTTCTAAATTAAAACACATGCCCTGGTGTTTCGAGTCTGAGGACTCTATTAATTTCTGTCATTGTGGTACATTTGTAGCTCAGAAGTGGTTCCCAGCATCATCCATCTCCAGCCTGCTGATTTTATCGAGCTGAGCCATGCAGAGTCCATTGCTGAAAAAGAAACTATTTCCCCTCAGCCATTTGCTGTGTGAATCAGCAATGCTTTTGGCTCAAACTGGTTGATCACCCAGTGCTCCCAGTAACTCACACAGGGACAGCCACAGCCCTTTCCCAGGAAGAGGGAACAGCAGTGCAAGGCTTGAAAATGTTGAGCTCAAACTCTCAGGAAATCCCTCTGTGCATCACTCACCCAGCTGGGAATGCTGGCTGTGCTTTTGGCCATCCAGGCATGGCTTGGATGCTGCACATGAGAAAGGTAAGTGCCTACCTGGATTTTAGGCCAAGCCTTGACCTAACTTCTAATGAACCCTGGCATGCATATTTTTAATTTATTTTCTTTTTTTGGCCTTGGGCAATAAAAGTACATGCTGGGCTCGTAGGACTGTTAATAAGGAGTAATTAGACAGTGGCTTTGAGAGCTGGCAGCTATTATTTCTCACCTGCAGTGTGGTTAGCATTGCATATACTTTGTTTTCCTTGCTCCACAGAACATTGCAAGTTGTATATGGAAAAGAGTTTCTCTCTGCCACACAGGAGCATTTGGAAACTGTTATTATTAATCCTTGTGGCTCGACAGTGCAGGGCACTGGCCTCTTACCTCTGGACATGCAAGAACACTCTGTCTCATAAAAGCACACATTACCCACCATCCATCTGCACTCTGAAGTTCCTTGGGCTTGCTCTGCCCAAGGAAATCCTGGTTTGGAAGAGCCAAGGGAGGCAGCATGAGCCAAGGTGTGTGCAGAATCAGCTCCACAGAGGAGTTTTTAGCCAAGCTCCAGCTGTGTGTGGAGCAAGGATGTGTGCCACTGCAAGTGAGCCCCTGACAGCCCAACCCAGCTCCTCAGCTCCTCCTTTGCCATCAGAGCTTAAAAGAGGTGAGCAATAAGCTTAGTTTGGAATAGTTTCTTCATGGAAAATCAGACTTTAGACAGGGCTCTACATATGCACCAGGTTACTGGGGCTGCAGGGGCTGAGGGACTGCTTCAGTTTTGCTGTCATGGTACTCTCTGCAGAACTGGGGAGGTGCTTGTGGCTGGAGTGGCACCGACTGGAGCACCCATCCAGCAGAGGGAATGTGATTTTCCTGATAGACAGGAGGATATTTTCCAGCCTGTAATATTTAAGTCAGAGCCCAGGAGTGAGTGTAACCCGTGGAAAATGCACCTCTTGGTATCCATTATTTGATATTGGCAAAAGTGAGTCTTAACCCCTCATTCCCACCTTAGTTTTGAAAATCTTTGGCCTTTTTTAGTCTCTCACTCGTGGTCTCTGCAGAGCAACCTCTGCAGAGAGCTGCCACCAGGACCCTCTGCCTCTGTGCTGCTGCTGCATGCAGAGGGGAGGATGAATTGTTCTTTCTATGAGTATTAAATATTTTATTTTGTGACCTTCCTCTAATCAGATGCTTTATCTCAACCATCTATTAAAAGCAAAGCAATAAAAAAGGGATTTAATAAAGTTAACCTCCTTAAATTGCGAAATTGTCACTTTCCCAAGATATTAAGGAAGCTGTAAGGGGGAGAAAAATGTACAGAGCAGTTTTTGGTGCATTGATAATTTATTATCTAATAATCTCTTCTCTTCCACACTATTCCCAGTTTTCTCATTACTTGTGTGCAGCACAACACCCTGTTGCTGGCAGCAGGCTGCTGTGCTCTGCAGAGCCAGACCTGCTCTGTGTCAGTGGTGAACACACTGGTGGCAAGAGGGACTGTCCAGGCACAGGCACAGCCTGAGGGAACTAAAGTTGTTGAGAGAGTTGATTTCTCCCCAACAGGCTTGGCAGGTGCTTCTCAGAGGTGCAAAACTGTAGCAGGAGGTTCAGCACAGCCAAAGAAAGGCAACCCTCAGGAATCACAGAATCCCAGACAGCTTTGGGGTAGAGGGGACCTTAAAGATCATCTCATCCCACTCCTGCCATGGCAGGGACACCTTTCACTGTGCCAGGCTGCTCCAAGCCCTGTCCAGCCTGGCCTTGGGCACTTGCAGGGATGCAGGGACAGCCACAGCTGCTCTGGGCACCCTGTGCCAGGGCCTCAGCACCCTCACAGGGAACAATTTCTTCTTCATATCCAACTAAATCTGCCCTCAGGAGCCCAATGTGGTGGGCACATGTATCCCCAGGCATCTTCTGGGTGAAGGTGGTTTCCATGAAGTTGAAACTTAGATATGAATCAGACCCTCTGGATCCCCTCTTTCTCCCAGGGGTAAATGATGATGTCCAGGATGATAGTTCTGGTCTGACTCAACAACACTGATAGTTTTCCTTTACTGTCTTGAACACTGAAGAAGCCTTGAGAGGACCAAGTACCTCCCTGGAGAGATCACAGGCTGTGCATCTGCTGCAGAGAGTTTGTATTTGGGTCAAAACAGAAGACCTGAGATAGCTGAGGCACTGCAGGATCTTGGAGAAGACAAAGCAGAGGTTTTGCTAACCTCTAGCTGGCATCTGGAACTACCTGAAGCAGGCTGGAGTAAAAGTGGCCTGCCTTGGTCTTCACAGGGATGTGGATCTGCTGCCCTGCCTGTCAAAACCTGGTTCTATCAAAATGTTTGTGCTTCAGGAGTGAAGAGGCAGCACCAGGCCAGGTATACACTGGAGAATCAAGGGTGCAACTGGACATAGGACTTCTCCTCTTGGCAGTTCCCTGTATTTAAAAGTAGAGAATGCTCTCCTTTTACACTTTTCCTTCATATGAGGATTCATGTGACAGCTTTACCTTGCCAGAGGAGAGCTTCTGCCAGAGACAAATTCACACAGCAAGCCACGTCTGCATGAGGAGGTTATCAAGGAAGAGGGAGCATGGGTCAGGTGAGTGATGCCTGCTGCAATTTGCAATTACAGACCACATTTGGGAACACACAGAAGAGTGTTACTGTCGTGCTTTGGGCTGGGCAGATTGATGGCTGTGATGGGATTGAAGTGGTGTAGAGGGTGATTACAAGGAGCTGGGAAATTAAATGGAAATCTACTGGTTAGGAGCCAAATGTAAATTTGTTTCTCTTCTTCAGAGCTGGATATGTGTTGATTTGCATCTGCATTGCCCAGGAAGGGCACAGTGCACAGGAAACAAACGGAAGCTAGCACGTGCTGGAGGCACAAAAATGTGATGTGGCTGTGAGTTATTGAGCAGAACCTCAGCTTTGACTGCTGGGAAGGCAAGAATTGCCTTCAGAGAGCAGGGCCAGGTGGTCTTGCTTATCAAGGAGAAAAACGGGATGGTGCTAGGGCTGGTGCTCATGAATGAGGACACCTGAGTTCTCATCTTGCCCCTGAATGTGTTTAGGGAGTGGCTGCACCCCCTGGGATGGGGTCAGTCAGTCACTGGTGCTGGAGACAGTCTGGGAGTGCAGATTCCCGGGATTTGTGGGCTTTTAAAAGGATTGTCATGAATTTAAATGCAGGGAAAGCCCTGCAAAATCAAGAATCAGGAAAACAGTGTGCAGTAGCCAAGGAAAGGATTTTAACTGGGATTTCTCTCATAGTCTGAAGGCACGATGGCATAGTTGAAGGCTGTGTTGGGAGAGGAGAGTTGTTATCAGAACCTGACTTCTCTCTATTAGCGGTGAATTTCAAATTCCAACTCAAACTCAGGAGCAGGGGAAAGGGCTTGGACCTTACTGCTGCCCAATCTAGTGATAGAAATTGCTGCCACTGCCCTTGCCCTGCTCTCCCCTCAATTCTTGTGATTTTAAAGTGTAGTCAGTCTCACTATTCAGGAAAGTCTGCCATATGTCTCCCCACCAACAACAGGGATTCTGATAAAAAAAGTCAACAAGTCTAATGTTTAGCAACAAGGCTAAATCTGACTTAAAGCTGGCCTAAGAAAAAGGGAATTCATCTCTGAATACATTAGTTGATGACTGACAGGAAAATATTGCAAATGATGTAGTTGGTGTATATTTTCATTCACCTGTACAGCTGGCTGAATACTGGAAAAACGTTTTTGCAAATGTATCACAGTAATTGGCAGAAAAGAAAGAAATTAATATTATGCAACCCACAAATCACTCCATTATGTGCCTACAGCACATTCCTAAAGCAGAATTGGATTCAACATCAAAATCCCCATCTTGGGCTTCCCAGGGGCTCTGTGAGGAAGGGAAGAGTGCTGATGGGGGAGAGGTGCTGGTGAAGCCACCAGGGTGATGTCCCCTGTGTGCAGAGCGTGTCCTGTGCCCCAGACACTGGCACTGGCTGCTCCTTTCTGGCCACCTCGCTGTGACCAGCAGCAGGGGCTCTGTGGGCATGCAAGGGAAACGTGCCCCTGGCAAACCCAACCCCTACAGGCTGACAGCAAGGCTGGAGCAGGGGGAGAAGCCAGGCAAAATCAATGGGAATGACAGCTAGAAAAGATAATCGATAATATTGGCAGGTGGGAGAGCAATGGAGTAGGAAGAGGAGAAATAATCACTGAGTGAGTTCAGAATGGAGGCAGTGGGTGCCCTGAGGGTACCCAGTGCATGCCCAGCCTCTGTGCTTCACCAGCTGCTTGCCAGACCAGCCCTGACTGAGTTCAACATAGGCAAAAAAAACCCCCGAAGATTTCATAGACCAGTGGCTGTGTGGGATTCAGAACAGACTTAGAGTCTTTAGGTCAGATTTCCTTTGGCTCCAGACAGGATTTGATGTGCTGACTCAGTTTTCTGAACAAATGATGCTTCTCCCTCCCTTTGACCTGCCTGCTCTGTGTGCATCTCCCCGGACTATCCAAAGCCTCGAGATTTCTCCAAGGAGCCCAGAAGGATCTGAGGCAGACAGACCAGGCTTTATCCCCTGTCCTATGGCACAGGGCACAGAAAAACTCATTCCTGCTGGCTGGGTCCCTGCCTCACACGTGTTTATTGCAGCTGTGGGACTTCTCCTCTGAGCTGTGTCCCCTGGGCCTGAAATGAAAGCAGTGTAATTGCATGCCCCACCGTAGTGGCCAATGACAAACAGCATTTTTCTGCGAGCGTTCTTCCTCCTGTTGCTGAGAGATTACATCTGATGTTATAAACCAGCATCGCTCCCAGTTGGAACCACCACTAATTTGCCCTTCTAGAAAAGCTTCTTGTAATTGCAGTGTGTTCACTGCAGCCATCTAGGAGAAATTATTTCTTTCAAGCTAGAAAGAAAAAAAAGGAAGACACAATTTTTGTCTTGTGTTGTCCAATATTTGAAAACCCTTGGAGAAAAATGAGAGAGGTCGATCCAGACCAAGATGGGGAGAAAACTCATTATCATTTTTAAGATAAGAGAGAAGCAAGAGGAGCAGGGTGTTGGTGGGGAACCGAGGGGTGCAGACAGCCTGGAGGGATGCTGAACCTGTTCAGAAAAGGAACCTTGAATTATGCAGTGCAAAGTGGGATCTGTGTAAGAATTTCCCCTGACCACAGATGGAGATTTTGGAGGGAAGGAATCAAAATTCATCACGAACATCTCAGTGAGTTTGTGAATCTGTCCTGGGATGTTTTAAGAGAGGGGAAGTGTGATTTAACTATATTTGACTGCCCTTAATGTCACCTTCCTTTATCCAAAGAGAAACTTTTCTAACCCAAACCCTAATACTGGACCTTTCCCCATAGTCCAGGGCTTGGGGGCTGTTAATCCCACAGACACCATCCTCGTCAGGCTGGCAGGAGACAGGTTGGTTGTTGGGTTTTGTGAGCTTCCTTTCTGGAGAGAACAAGGGCTCCGGGAATATCAAATGGTTGGAGCCCACCTGTCAGACTGCTCTTGTTAAAGTTTGAAGAATTGGCCAATTTCAATGCAATTTAACAGACAAGAGCTTTAAAAGGTAATAGGTTTCTGAAAAGCTCTGTAAAAGTAGCTGGCCAGGTAGAAGAGAGACTCATCCACGGGCTTAGCTGAGGGGAAACTACAGCATGAACTCGCACCTTGGGGATGTAAAAATATCTGCACACATGTTTTCCATTAGAAAGCAGGACCTGGTAATTCTCCTGGCTGCCCAGGAACTTAGGTCTGTGAGCCCCTGTTTTCCAGGCAAAAGAAAGGAGGGGAGCTGCAGGGTTTGATGTCCATGGTGCCCCATATTTGAGGCCTTAGGGACCATTGGAGACAACCTACATGAAAGTGGACATTTGTAGGAAGAAGAATCAAGAAGCAACAAGACCATGTTGAAGAAGATAATGGGAGCAACCAGTTTGAGGAGAAAATTAACTCCCAGTTCTATAATTCAAGGGCACTGTGGTACCTCTGTAGAAAGCTGGTGGGTATCTCCATCACTTCTTTTACAAGTGCAGAAGCAGAGACACAAGAGCATGGGAAGTCTGTGGTCTCTGAGCCTCCTGCTTCACATCTCAGTCACGGGACACTTTCTTTTCTTGTAGTCAAGGAGTAACCAGGGGGAAAGGAAATGAAAGCTGCCATTTGTAATGGAAAATCTGAGTGATATTGTCCATTTTTATTATAGGATTTTTAGAAAGCCTGGCAAGATTGATTTTAAAACTGTAGAATGAGAGAATCTCTGACATCTATAAGTCAGTTGTTCTAAAGGTAAGTAATTTCTATTAAAAACAGCTTTTGCTTCTTACAGAGAGTTTCAAGGTGAGGAATGAAGGCACAGCTCTGCTTTCCTTGATGTTCTTTGCTTTGCTGGCTGCCACAGCCAGAATTTCTTCCGGGGCCTGTGCATGCTGACAGTGTGGCTGCCATATTTAACCTTGTTCCCCAATGTCCAGGCAGGCTGACCTTCACACCTGGCTAAATAAATCTGCTCTGCACTCCCTGCACTGCCAAGAGAACACGTGCAGAAGCCGCATGGTGGGGCTGGCAGCAGCCTGCCCTCCTGGGGCAGTGTTTTGCAAGCTAAAAAAGAAAGTTTAAACCCATCAGGACGTCTCTCTGAGAGGGGAAGAAAATCTATCTGAGATTATGCTGAGCCTCGCTCCCAATCAGCCCGAGGTGTGGGAGAATTGTGTGCTCCTGTGATTGAATCAAGACAGACACAGCGTGGTCCAGACATTCCTTGGAGCTGGGATGGGGCCGGGATGGAGGCTGGGATGGAGGCTGGGATGGAGGCTGGGATGGAAGCTGAGATGGAGGCTGGGATAGGGCTGGGATAAGGCTGAGATGAGGCTGGGATGGAGGCTGGAATGGAGGCTGGGATGGAGGCTGGGATGGAGGCTGCGATGAGGCTGAGATGAGGCTGGGATGGGGCTGGGATGGAGGCTGGGATGGAGGCTGGAAT
>VXBQ01017668.1:114301-163694 GCA_013400175.1 Phainopepla nitens
GATGGAGACTGGGATGAGGCTGGGATGGAGGCTGGGATGGAGGCTGGGATGCTGCTCCAGTGCAGGCTCTGGCAGCAGGAGCAGGGCTAGCCCGTCCCCCGAAGGCAGCAGAGCAGGGCCTGGGCAGATAAACCAGCTGACAAATGGTCACACTCCAGTCCCTGCTCAGCCTCCCCGCCCAGGCAGGGCTGGCTCATGACAGACAGATCCTCAAATCGCTGTTGAGGCTGCTGTGAGGGAGCTGCTGCACTCTGCTAACTTTCAATAATCGGTGAAGCAATGGCAATAGAGTTTGTGCACTGCGGTGGAAGAGATCTATTAAAAGTCCCTTCCAAGCCCGTGCTGCTGGGGAGAACAGTTAATTGAAACCATAGTGCTTGTTTTAATTGTGCCTGTCCATAAGCCTTTGCTGGAATTGCTCTGTCAAGGCTGCATCCCCTCTGCCAGCCCTGCTCCTCAGCTGCAGGGCCGTGCTGCAGCACTGGTGCCTTTCACAGCAGGTTTGGATTTATTGCTGGGAAGTGCAGCAGCACTTCAGAGCTGCACAGCCCCTCAGCCTCTTTCCTGCAGAGAGGCAGGGATCTTCCCTGGAAGTGTTCAAGGCCAGGCTGGATGGGGCTCTGAGCAGCTTGGCCCAGTGAAAGGTGTTCCTACCTGTGGCAGGGGTGGGGAGGGAAGGAGATGCACTGGTTTTGGTGTCACTAATCCAGACTTGGAGCCTTGCTGGGGCCATTCATCCCTGAGTGCAGAGGTGCCATTTCACCACGAAAGGATGGTGAAAATCACAAATGCAGATATGCAGTCAGGAGAATACAGAAACACCAAGGTGCTCCAGCCCAGAGCCAGCCTCGGGGGCAGGCCCAGGGTGCTGTGTGGCAGCTCTGGACTCGGCTGATGGCACTGGTGTGTGCGTGCAGTGGGAGAAAGGGGTGGTGTGACAGCTCCAATGCTCCCAGTAACTGCTGGGAGTGCTGTCACTGCTGCCACCCACCAGCCCGAGCAGAGCAGACCAGGAAAGATGGGGTATTCCTGATCAAAGTGAGCCCAGCAGGGCGGGGTGATGAGGAGCAGTGCCAGAAGAGACACCCGAGCCAGCAGCTGGATTAGTGAGTGGCCAGCCCGGGGACAGCTGTGGCAGTGCTGGGGGTGGGCAAGGGATAATCCTGCACGGGAACAGGGTGCTGGGAAGGACACAGGGCTCAGCACCACAGGCTAAACCTGGCCTTGTGCCAGAGCTGTGCTGTTTGCCAGGCTGCTGTAAAACCAGGGAAAGCCCAAAGAGCAGTTCCTGTTGTTCATTTGTGCATTCTGAGGAGCTCAGAACCCAGCAGTGCTGGGCTCCCTTGATGGGTGCTGCTTTCCCAGGGCTGAGATGAATGCCGAAATTTAATAACTGCAGAGGCAAAGTTAATGAGTGAAGTTTATCTGTGTTCTGTGTGAGCCTAAATCTCCTTGATTGGTCATTCCCTCCTCCAGCCAAACAATTACTTTGCCTTGGGGGCGTGCCTGGCTGCTGGCTCTGCAGGTCACATCACCTCTGCCCTGCTCCTGGCACAGGTGAAGGTGATGGCATGAGGAGGGCTTTGGGAGAGAAAATCCACCATCGAGGGTGTGAGTGGTTATTGCACTGCTGGGAGGGAGGTGGGTGAAGCCAAGGGAGGAACCAGCCCTCGATGGTGGGGAGAGGAATTATCTCCCCTGGGGAAGCCAGCCCGGGGGGCTTGGCTTGCTCCGTGTTTTTGGAGCCATCCCTCCCTCAAGGGAACAAAATGAGCATTCAGCACACTCACTCCCCGACAAAGGCCAGTCCCAGCCGTGTTTGTGCTGTGCTGGCACTAGAAGGGGACTTAGTGTAAATTAAATTGAGTGTAAATTATCCTCACTTCGAAACCGCTTTGCAGCTCCAAGAAAGTATAAACTGGTTTTAAGGCTACATAGGAACCAATCTTGTTGTTTTACAAATCTGATCACCTTGAGCTTGGGACCCCCTGGGAGGTTTCAAAAGCCTCCAGCAGAGTCTCACTTTGTTTGCATGGATTAAAACTGTAAATATATTTAGGCTATGAACACAGAATGAGAAGAAAGGAAAAGATTAAAAAATATTATGCATTTCTGATTTTTAGATTTATGTTCTTCCACATGAAAGTGTGAATGACATTTATTTGGCTGGCTGCATAATCCATGTTAACAAGACAATTAGTATGTGCTGAAAGTTATTATTTTCCTCGGCACGTCAAAGTCAGGACTGCTGCTAGATTTGGAATAGAGCCTTGATTAATTTCTTTTTTGCGGTAAAAGATAATATTGAATTTTTCTCCAAAGATCTTGGCAGCATGTAATTAATATTTTTTTTTCTGCCTTAAATAAAACGGAACAAAACACAACAACCTAACTGAAGAAAAATTCAGTAAAAAATGGACATTTCCTCTCAGATTGTGTATTGAGCGAATTCCCTGTTTCTGGAAGGCACAGATGGACAGCCTGGGATAGCTGCAGCTCTCCCCTCGCTCACAGAGCAGGCACAGGACTAACAGAGGCTCTGTATATTTTTCAGGCACTGTGAGGTGTCCCTAAAGAGGAACTTTGCTGGAGTTTCTCACCTCTTTTGGAACAGACTCAAAAGCCTTTGGGTGGTAGGATCTGCCTTGAAAAAGCCTCAGTGCTGCTACATAAAGTTACTGTGTGTGACTTAAACTGGAGCCTAAATCCTGTCATCACTGCTCAGTTCTGTTCAGGTGCAGCAGCCTGGGCCAGGGATTTGTGTCAAGTGCTGCAGGTTTTTTCTGCAGCAAGGCTCCAGGTAGTCTTTATCAAGGCAGTTTATCAATGTTCTTATAAAAACACATTTCATAGCAGTGTTTTCTGCTTTTCCATTAACTTTTCCTGCCCTTGTCCCCTTTCCCCACCCTGTGGCTGTGTGAGCTGCACTCTGCTGAGCAGGGCTGCTGCTGCCCTTGCCCTGGCAGCTCACGGCAGGATCTGCTCAGCTTCAGAAAGTTTTGCAACCATGGCTGAATCTGGATCATCACAAAGACCCAAAACATTGAATTTCAGTTGTCTACTGGTGTCTGCATTCAGCTTGGAGGAGATCAGCCCCTCTCTCTGGGGCTGGGAGGGATCGGGGCTCGATGTCTGGGGTGCAGGAGGGGGCTGGGGCAATTATTTGAGAGATGCTGAGAGCAGAAAGATGTGGAGTTGCTGGGAGCACGTGTGTGACTCAATGTCTGAGATTTCACACTCCTTTCTGGTATAGGACTTGGGTTCCTAGGGGAAATGAAGCCTGCCTTGGCTGAGGAGTAGGGCCAGCTGAGGCTGGGGGGAAGCAAACACAGGAAATCCAGAAATGCTCCATTTTAGCTTGCCCATTTTGTCCCGTAGTCCCTGACTCTGTGCTGTTCCCTCTCATGACACCACCCACAGTAAGAGCAGGGTGATGCCAAGGAAGGGAATAAAGACTGTACAGCAAAGGAGCTGCTTTATCAGCAGTTTGTATCAAAAGGGAGACAGAGCACAGAAAAACAGGTTAAGTGCTGCTGGTCCATTGCTGGGGAAGCTATGAGCTCTGGGGAATGAGGCTGCCATGGCTGGGTGCAGCCAGGGAGGTGGGCAGCATCCTTGTGGATTTGATTTCCAGCTGCTCTCCTCCTGGCATCGTGGGTGTCCCTCTGGCCTGCCTTCCCCACAGGCCACAAGGGCCAGAGCAGTTTTCTGCAGAGAGCAAGTGGTTGATGCTTGAGGCAGAATGATGAACACCCCAAAAGGTGAGGAATAATCCAGCACAAGGGCTGGAGGGGTGCAGTAAATAAGGCAGAGGCTCCTCATAGAATGAGAAGTAATTTAAGCACCCAATAACTCCCCAGTTCCCCAAGCAGTGTCTGAGCTGCCAAAGAGGCAGGGGAACTGTGGATGAAAAAGTGTGGCTAAATCCCAAATCCCCTTCATCCAGGGGGACAGGAGGAAGCGGAGAGGGCCACTGGCAGGAAGAGGGGAGAGGGCAGATTGCACATCCTGAGCTGATCCCACCAGGAGCGTGATGGGTGAGCTGGGACCAACTGGCTTTGACAAATAGCAAATATGGCAGGGAAATTGATGAAAAACTTCAGAGAGGTGAAAAGAGTTAGGGTTAAGTATGAAAAATGTAAGTGATCCTGGCAGCATGACAATCTTCAGAGTCATATTTCAATTTCGTAGATGAGAATGTTTTATTTAGGAAGGTCAGAGGTTTCCTGGCTGGCCACCATGGATACATGGCCAGGTTTGCTCCTCTTGAGACGTGGAAGCATAAACAGAATTGCAGCATGTGTTTTCTTTTTATTCAAAACCAACTCCTTTATCAGTTTTTCCCTATCTCCCTGCAAATCGTTTGTTGATGAGGGACTTTAATTGCTCCAGAGCTGGTCCTGTGGGTACAGCTTAATTCCTCTTATCTGACACCCTGGTGGCTCCAAGCTCTGCTGCTCCAGACCACAGTGAACTCATTTAAACCATTAACTGTGATGGCAGCAACATGAGCCTTTTGAGAAATGCTGTTGGGTGATATGTGCCCAACATCACCCCCAAATAAAGGTTAATTTCATTCATCAGGAGCTGCAATTAAACCCCTTTAGCTGGGAGCCATTTTTTTCTGGGCTATACCACCTGTTATGAGTATTTCAGGGGTCGTGATTTCTGCATTTCCTCTTGCTATCCAACACTAGAATAAATTAGGCTTCAACAACTCTAAACGTAAATAATTCCTACAACATGTTATTTTTTTGTCATAACTCGGCCAATCACTGTTATTATTTTCATAATTATGCCATTCTCCATCTGCTTGATGGAGTTAATGTCTCACTTTGTCAATCACTGGCCAATCTTCCTTCCATGTCTCAGCAACAGATATCCAGGGTATGCAGAAATCAGGCTGTTTTCCAGGCACTGAAGTGACAGCTTTAGTGCTTGTGTTCATCTTTGTGTGCGTTCATTGACTGGCTCCTCAATTCTGCCTCACCAGGGAAGAAGCAGGAGGGGCTGAATCCTGTGTCTCGTGGTGGTTTTGGGCAGAGCTGGCATGCAGCAGACTGGGACTGGTCTCTCTGGCTACTCTTATCCCCCCAAAATGACGTCCCTCCCCAAAAATGCAAACCAGAGAAAGCCCTGCAGGGACAGGGGCATGGCTACAAGCAGACAGGAGGGCGTGTGTGAGAGAGAAGTCACTGTGTGCACAGCCACATGAGCTGTACCTTGCAGAAGCCATGCCCCTGTTTTCCCATTTATGTGATAATATTGATAATTATCAATTATCATTGATAACAGCCTGCAGCTGTTGGTAATTCCCCCTGCTCCAGCGAGAAATGGCATTGGGGTAAAGTGTGGTCAGGTGTTTGAGGGCTCCCAGAAAGGCCCAGTTCTTAGTGCCCCACCTTTTTTAGGTGGAGAATGGCACTCTGTGTTCCTCTTCTCCTCCATTTTATATGATCCAGCTTTCAAAAAGGAGTGAGACAAAAGAAGAGGTAAGGGCAGGGACTGTGGGCTGGGTGGGTGAGCAGGATTTAGTGTGCTGCTAATCACAGAGCAGCTCAGCACTGGCTGGAAAACCTGCTGGAAATCTGGGAAAAAGCCACCAGGCATCCTACCCTGAGCTGGCACCCTCCTGCACCCCACCAGAGGGGTGGGGCAGGCAGGAGATGCTTCTCTGCCCCATAGCAGGTTTGAGGGGATACAAAAACATCTCTGAGCTTTCCTATGTGGGAGCTGAGCACAAGGGGGTTCAAATGGACTCAAACTAGTTTAGATACCCGGAAAAATTTCCTCCCTGGAAGGGTGGTCTGATGCTAGAACAGCTGCCCAGAGAGGTGATGGATTCACCATTGCTGGAAATGTTCAAAAAACTTGGGGACATGTTCAGTGGTGAACAGAGTGTTGCTGGGTTACTGCTTGGATTTTATGACCTCACAGGGCTTTTCCAGCCAAAATAATTGCATGATTCTGTGAATAAAACCAAGGGAATCTGCACTCTGGTTCAGCCTGGTTGTGCCAGCACATCTCAAAGGGGGGGCTGTACAAGATCCTGATATGTTTTATGTCTCCCCAAAGCTTGTTATTGTGGCTGAAATACAGAACCAGTGCAGCACCTGAGCTAGCTCAATTACAGCCAGTTTGAGTAGTTCTGCTCAGCCATTCCCTAAGGAAGGAAGCAGTGATTATTTGTGCTGCACAGCAGTTTGGATACCTGTAAGCAGGCGTGCATCCTGATAACGAGCTGAGGCCGTTGCCTAATTAATATTTCAAATATTCCCAGGCTAGATTGATATACTGTAAATGAACAGTGTCAGATGACAACAGAAATTAGATAAGGAGCAGCTGGAAGTGATCTGCTTGTATTTAAGATCTAGCACTACAAAGTTGTTTTTATTACCAGCAGCTCGAAAAAACTTTAGGGATTTTCAGAGAGATGCTGTTGAGGGTGGGTGAGAAGGGGGAGCTCACCTTTGGGCTCCCCAGTACCCACAATGAGGAGCAGATTCTTCATTAGCAGCAGCCAGCATGCCTGTACAGTGTCGTGCCAACCATGTTCATTAGCTGTGTGTAATTAGTCAGGGGTTTGGAAATTGCATGGAGGGTTAAGGGTCAAAGGAGTTTTTTTTCTGAAATTCTTTATAAAATGAGGAGCTGGGTAGCTGAGCACAGAGGTTTGAATTTCAAGTGAGGACACTCTCCTTAATGGAAGGTAGGGTTTCTTCAGTGATTACTGAGGGCTACAATTTGCATATTTCTCTTAGTTATTATCTGTCTTGGTGCAGGGTTTGCAGTTCATTTTTGGCATGTTATTTGTGGAGTGTGGGTTTGGTGCCAGGTCTTTGATTGCTAATAGATTATGGTGGTTGTTGTTACACTTACCTGGACCCAGAGTAATTCTATTAACTTCAGAGCTACATCCCCTTCACCCTGAGTGGTTAACAAAAGTTTGAAGGCTGGCTGATTTGTTTCTGTCAGGACAAGAAAGCAGTGATACGTGGTAGCTGCATTTTCTGTGTAGTCCTTTTTTAATCATTCACACGCACACAAAAAGGAAAATGCACATCTGTCTTGTTTCCTTAAGCACAAAAGAGAGAATTCAAGCAGATTCTTAAACTAGTAATCAACACATCTGTTACACCAGTGAGTGCTGTGACCAGAAAACTACAAGCAAACTGAATCTCTCAGGTTCCATGGATGTGATGTCCCCTGGTTTCTGGCCCTGGCTCACACAGCAAGTGAGCAGGAGGGCAGTGCTCTGCCCTTTCCTGCCTGCTGCTGTCTCTCACCCTTGCTGATGAAGGTTCTGACTGGCAGAAGAGCTCCCTGACAGATTGGCCAGGCAGTCCAGATTGCCTGGCAGAGAAAGTCTGAGTCTCTGAGTCTTGGAGAGCTTCTTCAGGAGGCTCCTTGTGTACCAGAGCTTGGAAAAGGCAGCTGGGTTCCCATATGACCCCATGTAGAGGGCAAGACTCAATGTCTCTCTTAATGTCTCTTCATGGCCAGCCCTAAAATATACTGGATATCATCATAAGATACTGAAGTCTGCTTTTCTTCTGATAAAATATATTCTGTTCAATAATGAACATCTACCAACTCTATTCAGTCTGTGTTTGACACTCATGAGTTTCAGGGGTCTGTGACTGTTCCTGAGTCCAAAATATACCTGGTACCAGCCCTGTGGATTACAAATCCTGTTGGGAAACAAAACAACTCTGGTCATTTACAGGGCATGGCATCAAAAAGATAAAATGTATTTTGGTTTGGGTGAACAACGCTTGCAAAAGATAGTAAAAGTAATTGCAAAAAAAAGGAAGAGGAAAATATTCCTTTTATGAAATGTAAACTCCCTGCTGTGGAAAACTATTGAGGCAAGTAGATGAGTAAGATTACAAAAAGGATTAGCTATGGATTATCCAGGATTAAGGCAATGAACTCTCTTGGATAAAATTCACAAGTGGTTTTCGTCCTGGTGTGTTTGGGGTCCTAGATAAAACTGTTGTTTCTAGGAGATAAAAACTGCCCTCTCCTGCATTGCAAGGACCAACAGTTGTTTATATTTGCTTAATTTCGTTCTTAAAAACTCTCCCAGCTCCCAAAGTGAACAAGGGCTGAGTATAAAGACCTCATTATAATGAATGGCAACATAGCCCCTGATGAGGTGGGATGTAGCTGAATATAAACTTGCAGAAAGAAACCACAGTGTTACACATACATATAAATATCCTTACCTAGTCATGTGTGTACATACACTCTGATGATCTTTGGCCACAGCAGAGACCTGGGGAATGAGATGCTGGACTTTAAACAGGAAGTCCCTGTGGAAGTGTGAGCTTGCTGAACCAAACAGGTCATCCAAGTGTGAGGATTTAGCAAGAAATAAACAGAGAACAAACTAGACCTTGTTGCAGCACTGTGCAAACGCTGCTGATCTCTGAGCCCAGCTGCCAGGCCTGGCTCGCTGCTGCAGGATGTCCAAGGAGCACAGAGCACCTTTTCCCTCGGGACCAACAGCAAAGGGGCCACGAGTCCAACCTGGAAAAGAAAAACTGGAGGGGAAGGTGTGACATGGCTTGAGAAAACCAGGAGTGGCTTGGATTGGGAAGACAGGTTCGCTGCACCTTCTAAGCATGTTCAGACCCAAGCTTTAATCCACAGCAACATCTTCACAAGGGTTTGGCCTTAAAGGCAGATTGGAGCTGCAACAGTCCAGGCTGTCAGCTCCACCCCTGTTTCTAATAAAAGAGCTTTTGCTTCGTTGTAGACAGCGAAAAATAATTTTCAGATGTTGCTGCTACTCACAGCGGGGTGTAATAGCAACTCATTATCATTCACAAGTCTAACTTAATTACATTTTTTCTTGAAGGATTTTATGCTGTCTCAGTGGGAAGGGGGGGCTCATCTGCATATATTCAGGGGCTGTCTTTTCAAACCTTGGCAATATCTATGGTAAATGCCTAAGAAAGTTGGGGAATTACTTTAGGACCTTCATTTGATCAATGCAAGCTGCAGCATGGATTCACCAGACCCACAGGAAATATTATCATGTCCAAAACCTGAATTGTTAGACAACGAGATGTTACCTTCTTCCTTCTGTGCATGTTGCTTTCATCACATGGTCTGAAAATGAGTAATTTCTTCATTGGTCAAATCTTGAAGACTTTTCTGGCTTTATTCTTATATTTCTTTTGCAGAAAGACATTTTCCCCCATAGAAGCCTAGAGGCATGACTGAATATTGAAAAAGCAAAATAAAAGAGATTGGAATTCAGTCTGGGATGATCAAAGCATTCCTTGTTTAGCCATAGATGATGTCTGTGGGCAACCTGGCGCTGTCTGGGTGGGGTGGGGTCCTTCTCTCTGTTGTGTGGTTGCCCAGGGGGTGCAGCTCTGTAGGGCACTCCACAGTTGGGTGTGGGGAGCCCTTCTCTGAGTGAGCTCCTCCAGAGGCTGCTCTGCATCCCTGCCCTTGTACCCGGCGCTCCGCGATGCACGGGGTCCATCAGGGAACCAAAAAAACCCAAACACAGCGTGCCTTTGGGCGTTTTATTCACGGGTCAGCTGCCATGAGGGTCAGCACAGCTCCACGGGCCCCGGAGGACTCTGCAGCCTGACCCCAGCCCAGCAATTACTGCTGCGGGGCGAGGCTCGGGGTGGGTGGTCGTAACCTCCACAGCAGCGGGTCAGGGAGGGTGACCTTCGCAGGCAGGAACAAAAAAGAGGTGAAAAGAGGTGAAATCAACCGTATAATTATCTCTGTAATTAAACTTTCTCCAGGGCAAGGAACTGGAGGCCAGTTCTTCCTCCTGTGAAGTGCAGCAACGCCTCCACCCCCTTTGACTCGAGAGGAATAAAAGCAGCGCTGGGGAGCGCTTCTCTGATGGAGAACAGAGATCCAAAAGCAACTCCTAGTGCGGGTCCGGCAAATGTCTTTGGGGTTAAAATGGAAGGATTTAGCCATTGCTATTGCCTGGTAATGCAGAAGGCCCCAGTGGGACAGAGAAAGGCTGAAACAAAGCAAAAGTAATTAAACAGAAGCGAAGCAGGCAGCACTTCTCTGCTGATAATCTATGCAAACGACAAGGTTTCTTGTTTGGACAATCGATAAACCAGCCCATTTCATTTTATTTTTGTGGGGTTGCATGTACTGGCTGTATTGTGATAGAAACATTGTGAAGCATTGATTCACAGATAGAAATATATCTGGGTTGCTTGTGGTTTATTAAGAAGATCAAGATAACAAGTGCTGCATTATTGATCTAACCCAGAGGGACACTTCCTTTTTTTCCACTTGTCGATGAAATCCCATTGTAATTATTTTTTCCCTTTTCTCACTCTTCCTCTCCTCTCACCTCTCCTGATTTCTCTGGGGACATAGTAATGAAGCAAGCACAAAAAGTGTCAGTCAGGACTGGCAGTGGGCAGGAGAAGGGTAGAAGGGACATAAGCAGAGGAAAGTGCATTTGCCAGCTTGTATGGGAGTGCTATGTCTCTTCATGAAGGGTTAACAGGGTCAGAAACTTAAAAGGAGCTGAAGTAGCCTTTTTTTGTTTGCACTTTAGAAATCTTTAACCATGAGTTAAAATCTTTATTTATTTATATATTACATATATATGTTTATTTATCAGGCCTGCCTACAGGATCCTGTGCAGAGCTGGATTTACCAGTTGCTGTGGGAAAGGGAGAGCTGGTGATTTATGAGTAGAAGTCCTGCAAGCAGACAGGTTGAAGTGTATATAGTAGTTATGACCATAATGCAACAGTTTTGGGAGAAGCACAGAAAAATGATATTTCTTGGCTCTTGGCTGGAGAGACAGTCTTTGAAACAAGACCAACATTTAGTGGGGCAGGGCTTGGTGAGTCCCAGTGCCTCAAGTCCCAGATGAAGCTCTGGTCTCCTGTGTCCCTCTCTAGGTTCTCTGAGTGAATGTCAGCTCACACAGAACTAGGCAGGTTTCAGGGGCACCTTGTCCTCTCTTCCCTCCCCAAGGTGTTGCTCCTGTGACTTGGAGATGCTATTTCAGGCAGACGCTGATGTTTTTCTATCCCTGAACTTTCCATGTAGCCACAGGCACCTTGGCTGTGCTCTCTTTATGATCAGCCTGGAAAATTCCAGCTGTGCAGACCTACAGTGAATATGAATACAGCCATTAACCTTGGGACAGGACAGTTGTCCTGTCCTTTGCTACAGTGTCACCCTGAAGTGTCTCAAGGTGTCCTTGGAGCAAACTGGTGAAGAGTCTGACACCTTGTCTTTACCTGGAGGGCTGATGCTGGCCTAGAGGTGGAGGAACATGGATGCCTCTGCTTTGCTGCTGGAAAGGTGATGCTGCAACTTTTTGAAAATCTCCATTCCCACAGAGCTGCTTAAGCACAATTCAAATGGCTTGTCCGCTGAGAGGATCTGGAACATATTCCTGTCTTCTACGTTTTTGTAACTTTGTATTTTTATATTTTTTACATCTTCATGTTTTAAAATTTTAATGTATTTTTTTTTATTTTTTTAACACTGGGACTCACTGATCTTCAAGGCCTTTTCCAGCCTAAACAATTCTACGATTCTGTGGTTCTACATTCACCATAAGATGTGTGCTCAGCACATTGTTTCCTCCTCACATCCTGAGGCTGCAGCCTGGGGCTCGGTGAGCCCTTGGTGCTCCCAGGACAGCCCTACCAAGAGCTCCCTCTACCCAGCCCTTGCTGCTGTTCCTCCCTCTGCCTCTGTTTGTTGTTCAGTTTCTCCAGGCTGAGTTTTCCCACTCCATACATTCCACAGCCCTATAAAATTTAAAAGACTTGCTTGGGTGTAATTGGGTTGTGTTTTGTTTATATAACCACACGAACAACACATTTGAGAGAGCAGAAAGTCGAGCACAACAGAGTTGGGAAGAGGCCAGAATGAAACTGGTTTGTACTTTTGCCTTGTGCACACACCTGTTCTGCCCATCTTTATTTGCAGGGCCATATTGAAAAGCTCCCTGTCAGCACTTCATGTCCTTGCCAGGAAGATGAGAAACTCTGACACTCCCAGTAAAAGCATCACTCACTGGTTTGGTTTTCCTCTCAACATAGGAATCATTTTTGTTTTGTCCTGTTTTCTGAAGCATTTCTGACACTCATTTGGGCTGAGCTGTTTCAAACCTCTTTAGCCTGATCTAGGCACTCCAGATCTAAAATTCTAGCCTTGTGGAAAATTTGTCATTATAATCCTAACCAGGTCTGATAAGGGTCACTTGCTGGGCAATGCTTCTGGTCCTGATGGTGATGCATGTAGCTGACAAATACAATTCATTTATTTGTAGAAGAAAAATACAGGCTATCTGAAGAAACCTGAAGTTCCCTTCTTATTTGAGAAGTGGGAGACAAGTGCTGGAGTGAACCAAGGCTCAGGAGCTCCTAATATGACAGAGATGAATGGTGCTGCCTGTCAGCCTTCTCACTGGCCTTGGATTGGGTGCTGAAATTTGAAAGGTTTGTGAGAGTTGTTCAAACCCAATGGTCACTTTAAGTCAAGGAAGAATAAGGCAAGTCCTAAAAGCAGTTCAGGCTTTCTGTAGTTCATAACTACACTCCTGGTTTAGGTGGATGTGACGGGCAGGTAAACTCACTTTTGCCCAGGCAAAATAACAACATTTCCTACAGCAGCACCAGCTTTACTTGCAGAGGTGGGAGAGGGCATGAATCAGAGAAGATAAATTTTACATTCAGAGGTAGTCTAGCAAGTTCTTATGGCACTTAATAGCTGGCATACTCCCACTGCAAGGGAAAGAGAAAGCAAATTCAATCATTTATGTTACAAAAGTCCCACTGCTCTTTATTATGTGCACAGATGGTGTCTCGGGAGCTTTGCTGGCTGGCGGTGCTCTGCATGCCTAATGCCAGGCAGGGAGCAGTGCTCTTCCAGCCCAGGTGACAGTGGGGAAACTCTTTTCTTTCCATTTGATAGAACCACGTGGGTTTCCAACCTCTCCCATTTTTACATTTCATTTAAACCAACCTTACAGCAAAAAGTCAAAATATTATTACAGAGGCAAGGGCAGAGAGAACAGAAGCTGCACCAAAGAGAAAAGATAATGCACCATGGAAGTGGAAATCTATTGCACACAGAACAACAAATATAGAGGTATTGCAGGACATCTAATGGGACAGGAAATGGAGTTGCTTTGTCTTAAATCCTTTCACATAATGGAGACTTTTAAAGGGTAAAGTGTGAAATCAGCTAAATCTGTGGAAATATGTCAATGCCGGGAATGGAATGACCTCACCCAAAGGCTTCTTGTTTTTTATGAAGGTTTTTTAAACCAGCAACACCTCCCATAAGAGCTGCATTTCTGCAGCTATTTACACTCAGCCCTAGACTGGCCTTTTCAAATCAGTGCCATCTTTCTTGAGCTGCCCACTCTGTGCTGCAGCAGTGTATCAATCACCTCGCTCTCCTTCCCTGTTGCCTGGCTTTGGGAGAGTGCTCTTAGTAAAAGTTACAGGGCTGTGGAAAGGTCAGATGTGCTCAGCCTCTCTTTACAAGTGCTGCTCTAAGACTACCATTTACTTTAAGCAATAAAACACTGTGGGTTTATGCTTTCCCTCTCCAGCCTAAAGGTCTTGCAGCACTTAGCAGCTATTGTGCTATGATATACAGCATCACTAGGACACAGCAGAGCACCATCCCACCCTCAGAGGTGGGAGGAGAAAAACAACACAGAAGACTTCGCTGACTTTTGAAAATCATGGATCTTATCTCAAAAATGCTTTGGCCCAGTAGAATTTAATTCCAAGGTCCTAAGGGCTGATGGAATTTGGCATGGATCCATCTGATTTCATGCTGATAGAAGAATTAGTGTCACCTGAGACATTTGGGGCTTAAAAAAAACCCCAAACAAACCAAAACCAAACAAGTCAGAGGAGATAAATACCATCATGTTGTAGTAGTTGCTGGGTTTTGTCTTTATTTCTGCTTGTTGTGTGCTGTTGGATGGAAGTGAGCATTCAAAGGAGCAGCTGCACGTGGTCAGAAGACCAAAGGTTTGTTGAATAAGTGCAGAAATTTCACTTTCAATGCATGCCTTGAGTGCCTGTATATTGAGTATGCTGGAGGTTGTGGATTTAATGTGTGTGACATCTATCAGGCCAACTCAGATAGTGACTGCAAAGGATTTCAGGTAGAATTTCTTCTGTTGCACCCCAGTCTAACTAAAATGGAATGATTTCACCAAACCACAGCCTCTGACCTGCCTCTGGCTCCTACAGCTGAGAGGTAAAAGTGAGTTCCACAGGAGAAAAGCTCAGGAGTTCTTGAATCTGCGCTTGTGCCTCTACTGCCCGTGGACTTCAGCAAGTTTGAACATTTCAGTTGCTCTGATAATCTAGACCTAACTGTCTCAGAGCTGGACACAAACAAATGGAGACAGAGCTTGCTGAGAATTTTGCCCTGGATTTTTTCATTTTCCCACTTCCTCCTTAAAGGGCCTTTGCTACAAAACTTTCCAGATTTCTTTGATGACCTTAATTAATGAGGCAATTGCAGAGCACTTTATGGGCCTGTCCTTTCTCTGTTTAGGCATTGTTGCTGTAATCAGTGCTTTTCTCTTGGTCTTCCTTATTGCTTTATTGTCTGGGAATTAAAAGGCCTAAGACAAGAGCAATACGTGTTGGCTGTGCTCAGGTTGCCCCGGTGGCCGTGCTCGGGGCTCTGAGGGGTGGTCATTTGTCTTAGCACGTAATTCTGCTGACTTCTGAAAGAAATTTAACATTTCCAGCCCTTCACCTTCACCAGTGCTCGCAGAGCTGACCCGAGGGGCTGGCCCAAGGGAGCTGATAAGATAACTTGCGCTGGGAAGCTGGAGGAGTCGATAACAATGAATATTTAAGTGCTAAAATTTTCCACTGCCACCACTAGAGTTGTTTTTTGTTTTTGTTTTTGTTTTTTTTCCTTAATAATTAGTGCCATTAATAAAGTTTTGCCAACACCTGGCTAATGAGGACTCAGCACCAACTTTACTTAAACTATGGCCTTTTGTTTTCCTGGTTGTGCAAAGCGTGTGACAGTTGCCAGGTTGCTGAGCATGAAGGTTTTAAAGAGGTTAATAGAATATGGAAGCAGCCTTACAACAAGTCCATGCTGATGAAAAATAGAAATTATTATTAAAAATAAGCTGAAAAGTTCAGATAAATGCTAGTTCTGCTTGTTTTCTGTCAGGTGTTCTGGGGAGTGGCTGATGATGTCTTCTGCTTTTTAGATTGGGATGCTGAAAAACCAAATCTAGTTGAAGATGTTTCAGCTCATTACAATTAGGAGCACTGGAGTAGAAAGCCTTTAAAGATCACTTAGCCCTCCAACTATTTTAGGTTTTGTTTTCTGCTGCTGGAAGCAGGATAGAGTCTGAACTCTTGAGTTTCAGTTTGACTTATATACACCAGTTTATGAAAAGAAGTACTTACAAGAAGGAAAAGAAAAATCTCCATTTTCATCACTCAGAGCTCTTTGCTGAGGCTGCAAGCTCACCTCCATCCTGATGACTCTTTTTATGGTCTTCAGACAGAGGTGAAATTCCCAGAGTGTTTGCAAGAAGTTAACCAGCCCCTCAA
Source organism: Phainopepla nitens (assembly GCA_013400175.1). Classification (NCBI taxonomy): domain Eukaryota; kingdom Metazoa; phylum Chordata; class Aves; order Passeriformes; family Bombycillidae; genus Phainopepla; species Phainopepla nitens. The sequence continues at coordinate 129,883 of VXBQ01017668.1, forward strand.
GACCCTTTTCTACAAAAGGTGCTTTACAGCTTAAAATTAACTTACTTGCAGCTTATCCATAAATCTTATTGAAGAGGAAGCTTTATCTATTTTAAACTGTTTTTGAATCAAGTGCCTTAGTAGTTGATCCTGTTGGGCACAATGTTGTTTCATTTTGAGTTCTGGCGTGGGGATGTGGTGGGAATGCCCCCTGTCTGTTTGGTAGGCTTTAGGGGAGTCTGTGCAGAACCAGCTGTGACGTGGAAGTCAAAACCTTCCCTCAGGAGTATATCTGAACCCTCTGAGAGTGTGGAATCACTGCTGACAAAGGTCAGGGTGTAACTGCAGATCCAATAAGTCAGCCTGAGTTCCGTGGATTGGATTTGGGGCTGTGAATTTCAGTTGACACCAAGCTCTGGCTTCTATCATTTTAGAGTTGTTTCATGTTTGTACAGTGTAATTACTGTTAAATGCAAGCTCTCTGAGCTTTATTAAAAATAGCACCACATTAACCTAACGGGGTTTTTACAGACAGGATTGATAACATTTATTAAAGAGTGTATATAATGTGTTTGTCTGCAATAAAAGATTGACCTGAAAGGGCTTTCTGAGCCCAGTTGCTCCTGTTACAGGCAAACCATCCACGAGAGGACAACAGAGGCTCGTGTTCCACCAGGAGGGCTGTGTAATTAAAAAATATTTTAATGCGTAATGAATCTGTCAGCTCTGGGAAAAATATTTGCTCCTGTTCCCTGGAAGCTCTTGTGACAGCCTCCTTTGGCCAGCTGGTGGAGTTGGTGCTTGTGGAGGAGGTGGTTGGATGCCAGGGGACATCAGGAATTCCAGAGGGATCTTTGGAGGAGTGTGCTCCCCACTGCCCTGTCTGTTCCTTCTTTGTGGGTGCTCCAAGAGCTGGCAGCTCCCAGGCAGCAGCAGATTGCTCAGAGTGGTCTGTGCAAGGGCTGGCTGTGCTCCTGTCCCGTTGCTCAGTCCCTGGGAGAGGCAGTGGTGCCTGTGGTGATTCGTGGGCCCTGCTGCCACTCCTTGTTGTGCTCAGCACAGCCCAGCTCCTGAGTCATGGCCCTAAAAGCAGGGGAATTAATGGGAGTGTGACCGTGAAGCCTCTGTGATAGATTTCAGCTGTGCTTTTCCTTAAAAAAAAAAAAAAAGGTTAAAAAGGAATTGTGATTGAAATGAGCCTGGTGAGGGTGGGGAGTTTCCCTGGCCAAGGTGGAGCAGAGGTCAGAGCAGGAGTATGCAGTGTGGTTGTGGCCAGATCCACAGTGCTGCCTGCCCACAACGCTCTGGAAGTCAAGCTAGGCTCTTCCAAACATCTCTATTTCCATTTTTCCATCTCTATTTGGAGTCCTTAGGGCTTATAGTTAAAACTACCTTCAGCAAACTCTGATGCTAGAGACTGAAATTTCTTTAACTGCTGGATTCAGCTCATCAGATTGGCTTGCATGTAACTTCTGGGCTTTCCTGGACATGGGGAATCCTGAAAAGAGGCAACAGAGACCTCCCTTAGGATGACTTCAGCTGTGGGGTGAATGAGTGCAGCTTCCCATCAACAAGGAATGCCCTGGAAAGTGCTGGTGCAGATTTGCAGCAGATTTGGCAGCGGCAGTAACTCCCTTACCATTGCCTCTTCCAAGGAGTGTGCTTAACTGTTGGCATTTATTCTGTTGTTGTTTGTCTAACTTAAATCCAAAGTTTCCCTTAAAATAAGTGAACAAAAGGTGGTAGAGTGGGAGGTGGAAAGGCTGGTGCTGAATGGCAGAACTGATGCAGGAAGCCCAGGGAAATAGAGGACCAGGAAAAGAGGTAGAAAAGGAGAAGGGGTGACTGCTGCTCAGAAGAGGGAGAAAAAGCAGCTGGAAAAGAGGTGGTGGAAAGTTGGGATCACCTGGTGGAGAGTTTTCCGCTCTTGGTGGTCCAATCAAGAAGAGAGATCTCTGTAAATGTTTGACAGGGAGGGTGTTGAGGGGAAGCTGCCTGCAGCCTGTTTGTCAGGGGCAAGGTTCCAGCTGCTCTCCAGCGTGCAGGGAATGCAGACAGAGCCCTGTCAGTCAGAGCCCCGTGGCTGCAGGGACAGGACGTGATGGGGATTAGAACAGAGAGAGCTGGGGATGAAAAACAGCTGCTCCCACAGACTTGGAAATAAAAGCTTCAGACGGCATTTTTTATTTCCCCGTGTTGCACCTTTGTTTTTAAAAGGAGGGAAAAGAACAAGGTTATTTGTGGAGGCGTTAAGCAACAGAAAAATCCCTGGCTTCAGGTTGCTGCTGGTTTCTCATTTTTTTATATTTTTTCTTTTATCCTGCGTGCATCACTCCGCAGCATCTTCATAGGCTGAGGAATAAAACATGACATAACTAAGATGTACGGTGTGGTTTTTGGCTAAATGGTGGGACTGGTGAAACATTACAATCATTTTTCTGCCTTTTATTTGAAATCATAAAGAGTTAAGTGCATCAGATTGCTGGGTTATTTTTTCTTCTCTTCTGTGAATGAAAAATTGAAGGAAGAGTGTGGTCGTTAATTTAGGAGTTTGTTGGGAGAATATACTGACCATGACACTTTTAATTGAAATAAACAGCAGGAAACATCCCGAGCCACAGGAAAAAAAAATATAAGGGAAAGTTTGGCAAATGACATAAAATATGAGATCTCAGGTTTCAAATTTACTGCTAATGCAGTTTCCAGTTAGCACTCAGTGGTGAATGTTAAGGAGCAGGGAACAGAGCAACAGAGTGGACTTTGGGATAGGATCTTCTGTGGAGGTTTTTCCTCAGTGTCTTCCAAATTCATAGATATTTTTCAAAGTATATTCACTGAATCCCTGCAAATGAGCTACCTTTCAATCTCTCTGTTTTAAGGAGGACATGTTTTAAGGAGTAATTGTGGAAGAAGTTTCCAAATGTAAGGATTTATTAAGGTAGACACTAAATCCATATGTAGATACCCAATATTTGTTTTCGGCATTTTGCTGTCAGAAAATGTCAGCAAATAAGTGATAAAAGGTGTCTCTGAGTGCCTGGGATGATTATTTAGGTACATTTGTAGATGTCTCAGAGTACCCTAGATGTAAGAAAGACTGACCAGGGTAGAATCATTTATTATAAATAACACCCAACTAATAGTCCTGTAAACCCAATGTGCTGCTGTTAAAAATGGTTTCTCTCTTCAGTTCTTTTGATTATCTTTCATGGTTAAATAGGATGAAATAAAAAGAGTGCATGAAACCCTAGAACTGCTCTTCTTTTCCTGAGGAATATTAGTGGAGGGAGGTTGCCCAGAGCAGCTGTGGCTGCCCCTGGATCCCTGGCAGTGCCCAAGGCCAGGCTGGACAGGGCTTGGAGCAGCCTGGGACAGGGGGAGGTGTCCCTGCCATGGCAGGGGTGGCACCAGATGATCTTCAAGGTCCTTTCCAACCCAAACCCTTCTGTGGTTCTATAACATTTGCCATAAAGACTTGATGCCACTCTTGTGGAAGACATCTCTGAATTCAGAGCTTTGGCAGCTCTGGCACCTGTGACCTCAGTGCTGGGAACAGAGGAGCTGCTTGGAGGAACCAGGTTCCTGTGGGTGTGCTCCTGACTCTTCCTACTTCCATGGCTCCATTGTCCCATTTCAGTGCTTTCTGAGGATGCTGCACAGCTCAGTGCCTGAGCAGATCTTGAGGAGAACGGTCCTCTTAATAAAAATAAATTGATTTGTAAACACTGGCTGAGATAAGGAAGGGAATCTGTGGTGGGAATAAGCACGTCAGGAATGCCGCAGTGACAGGATCAATTTGCTTCGATCAGTGCAGTGCCTCAGACTGCAGCAGCAGCTCTTGTCTCAGAGAACATGTGCCCAGGGAATGTGTAGGATGGGCTCTCGTGGGCTGCCTCTGCTCCCAGTGGGCAGATTAAGTGTCCCAGCAGAGCAGACAGAGACAGAAGTCTAGGAAACATAATTGTACACCTGTGTATCTTCTCTTAGAAGATGATCTGCTTTGAAGTTTAAAACTTTAGGGGTGGGATGTTAGCACAGAAATTAATTTTTCGACAGCAGTGCTATCTGGTTAGAGTAATTGCTTATTATCTGCTTCCCTGGGGTTTTAAGCTCTTGGAAACGACTATTTACATCTCTGTGTGTGCTTAAAGGCAGGAGAAAATTGCACTCCATCGTTTCAAGGCACTGTTCTGGCTCTCTGAAGTGCCAGGAGGAAAATAGAGTTTAGAGAAAACTTTCTCCTGACCTGTCTGCTCCAGGAAGTTCCTAGGTTGGAAAGAACCTTAAACACATCTCATCTCATGGGCAGGGACAGAGTCCCCTATCCCAGGAGTGCTCCAAATCCCATCCAGCCTGGCCTTGGACACTTCCAGGGATCCAGGGGCAGCCACAGCTTCTCTGGGCACCCTGTGCCAGGGCCTCAGCACCCTCACAGGGAAGACTTTCTTCCTAATATCGAATCTAAACCTGCTGTCTGTCAGTTTGAATCCATTTCCCCTTGTTCTGTCACTCCAGGCCCTTGTAAATTGTCTTTCTCCATCTTTCTTGTAGGCTCCCTACAGGTGCTGGAAGGGATCATATGATGTCTCTGATTTTTAATATTATTTAAGCCATGAGTGACCTCAGTGCTGGTGAGTGGCCATGCTGGGGTGTGGGGGATAGAGAAGTTTTATTCTTTCTTTTTTTCTTTTTTATTTATTCATTTGTTTGTTCCAAAGTCTACAGTAAACACTGCCATAAACTATGCTGATGTAAAACTGCAAATTGAGGCATTATTTCATGTTATTTGTACCACAATTTTATTGCATTCACAGTTATTTACAGTATGTAAATAAGCTTCATAGTGTAGAAAAATGTTCTGCTATAACTCAGTTGTTTGAACATTAAAAAGAAGGGGAGGGAATAAACCAAACCCCATACACGCAGGCAGCAATAAGAGATTATGGATAACACTATGGATTTTTTTTTTGTTATAAGATTAGCTCTGTTTGAAAATAGCACCCATTTCCTGAAACACTGAATTCTGTGTACTTCAGCTACCTGCATTGTATTATAAATCCATAATGACTATTTTCCATCAAATATCGTGTCACAATTTGAATTATTAAATGCTAAATTGCTGTGTATGGATTGTAAAGCAATGAAAATTTCCTGCCAGTTGAAAGGGAGAGCTGCTGTGGGTAAGAATTCAGCCTTTGATGAGCATTGCAGCGTCTGTAGACATAAGCAATTATATGCAGATGGAGCCCAGGCAGCACAAAGATAAATGGAAGGTCCTTTTAAATCCTGCTTGCAGCATTCCCTACATGAACATGGACTGCAGTGTGATTGTCTGGCTTTTTCAGGGCTTAATTTTCATCCCACTGAATGTAAAGGTAAAAACTTCTATTAATTTCAGCAGCAGCAGGGTGGGGTGCTTTGGGAGTAGATTAAAGCAGGATAAGAATTTTTGGAGAGAGACAGAGAGGTAGCAAACTTTGGCAGATAAATACTACTTGGGTGCAGATAGCTTGAAGAGCCAATTCAGGGAGGGAAGAGGCTTCTATGCTTACCTTTGTGCTTTGTACTGGTGTGCTGGGACCCTGTATTGGTGTTTCTGGGACCCTAATCCTCGGACAGTGTCACATTTTTCCCTGGAGGAACCACAGTGTTTGGCAAATATAGCATGAAAATAAGCCATTGTAATAAAAGGCAGCAGAAAGGAGAGATCCAATCTGGCAGTCCTGGCCAAAGAAAGGGATTTTTGAAAGCCAGGTGGAGTTTGTGTTTGGTGGACCCTGTGTGTGTCACCAGTGAGGGGACAGGGCACCTGCAGGTGGTCTGTTCTGCATGGTTAGAGGAGCCACTGGCCTCCCTGGAGAGGGATGAATGGACACTATCAGCTCCACACGTGTTTAGAGATCATGGGAGGATGAGAGAGGTGCTGCCCAGGATTCACGGGTACTCATGAGAATGTGTTTATAGAAAATAAAGTCCCATGTCAGGCTGTCACGGGTGATGCTGGTGTGGCTGTGTCTCACCCAGCCACTGCTTGTCTCCTGCTCCCTGTAGTTACTGACAGGACATGATTGCTGCTGAATGTGAGCACAAAGCTCTTCATCCTGCTTAGAATTCATATCCTGGTTCACACAGAGATGAACTCTCAGCTTCCCTGCAAAATATTTAGAAAACTAGACAAATCCCTTATGTCAACTTTCATCACGAACCACGGTGTGAGATGGCTCTTTCTACCACTGCTGCCTTCTCGTTGGGCAGGCAGTGCCTTCCTGGCAGCCTGCAGGGCTGCTCCTGCCTGCTGAGAGTGTGCTGGAAGCTGTGCTGGCTCGGAGGGACTTTGTTTCAGGGGCAATAAATCTCCTTTTTGGGCAGCAGGATTTCCCAGTGCTTTTCCACCAGCCAGATGAATGCACCCGCATGCAGTGTGCTGTCATGCTGCTGGGTCTAGCTGGGAGCCTGGCACCTGCAGGAAAACAGAAGGTCTTGGAGGCCTAAAAGTTAGCAAAAGGAAATGTGGTTAAAATCCAGCTGCTGAGTCACATGGGAGTGGGGAGGGGCTGCCCTGCCACGTGTGGCTTAGTCCTCACTCTGTCCTTCTGCATTAGCTTCTGCTTTAAGGCCTTTCAAAGGGCAGGGGAGTGTGCCCCAGTGGCTGTGCCAGGCCCTAGGACAGAGCAATATGTGCTGCACCTTGTCCAGTGCTGAGCTGCTCTTCCAGCCTGTGGAGATGTGTGTTTGGGATGTCTCCACCTGGATGTTTTGAAAGCACATCAACATCAGCTCTTCACAAAGCTCCTTTGGATAAAAGCTATGGAAAACAGATTCCTAGCTCCTCTTTAAGCCTGGTGGCACTGCAGTGATGCAGAGAGAATTTGGTGTGGTTTGGAGGCAGCCTTTGAAGAGCAGAAAGAAGCACAGCTATTCCTTCATTATTATTTTTTTCAAGCAGCACACACCTGGTTTCTCAGCCTTTATTGAGAGTGATGTTGCCGGGTAGGAACCTACATTTCCTTTCACCCCCAAGTGCATCCCCCAGACACTTTTATCTTTGCTTCCTTTCCCCTGTTTCTAGGAGTCAGGGACGACATCACTCTCCCAAGCTCAGTGTGCTGGGATTTAATTGGTACCAGAAAAATCCCAACCGACAGAGCAGGATGAGCTGTGTCCAAGGCTTTTCTCTGTGTGTTTTCAATGGCTGTCATAGCCAGACCCCCAGTAATGTGCTGCAATGAATCAGCACCTTGCAGACATGGAATAAATTAGTCTTGGGAAAAGAACTTTACCATAGAAGCAACATAAACTTTGTTGTATTACCCTAAGGTGCCCAGTAATTGCTGTTGATTGGAAGGGAAAAGCCATCCAGAGAAGAAATGCAATTTGTTGCTGTGGCTACTAGCTCCCAGATTTATTATCTCTCCTCATTCTCCATGAGTGTTGTAAAATACACCGCACTTTCAGCTTGCTTTCTTTTTTTGCTGATGACGTTTTTGTTTTGTGGTTGTTTTTTTATTTATTTCATAGTAAACCCTATCTGCAGGTTTATAGCAGTGGCAGGTGCAGCATCACTGTGGACTTGCACTGTAACTGCTCAGTGCTGGCATTTGTTCAGAGGCTGCCTCTGAAACATAAAACATCTTCCCCTGAAGTGCCCTCGGTGTCTCATCCTGAGGTGGAGCCCAGCCTTGGCTCTGTGTTAAGGGAAAAGTGGAGAAAGCATCTGGGATATTGGGTGGCCACAGCAAGAGTTTCCACAGTTTCAGGGAAACGTGGTTCTAGTGTATGTACACCTATTGTGGATGAAAAATAAATACATTAATTTCAAAGATGAATTGTATGCACAATGTTTTATACTTACAAAATTGGAAAGGCAGTGTGAGGCACAGAGAATAGTTTCAGAGTGTGGGAGAGAGCAGCGTGCAGCACCAAGAAGGAAGAGAGAGCCTTTCCCTAGAGGAAGAGGCAGAGTTGATTTCTGGGTGAGCTTGGAAAAGTCCTTCCAGCCCCTGAGTACAGCAACAGCTCTGCTCACCTTGGTGCTGAGAAGTGGCAGGTGTTGCTGCGAGGTGCCTTGGACTATTAGGGATGCTATTGCTCTCTTCATACTGATAAAACTCATTGTATTGTGAGTGTTTCTCCTCTGCTTTCATTTGCATCTGCCTTCCACTGATAGGGTTTTGCTTTGCCTGGGGTGAGTCCCTAATTCCACTAACATATCTTAAAGATATGTCCTGCAGAACAAAGCCTTGTGTTAAACATGGCACAGGAAATTGTTTTACCAGAAATGAAAGCTAATGCATCAAGAGAGCACAGTGTCTTCTTCAGAGGCTGCTTTTTAGCACAGTAAATGAGGAAAAGATGTTGTCAGCTCTTACATGGTCTGGGAGTTAAAAAAAATCGTAGTGGTATCTCCTTGACAGGAGCCTGAGAAACTGAATCTTGACAGAGGAGTCTCTTGGGCCAGCTGCAGCATTCTAAGATCTCATAATTTCCTCTGAAAAGATGCTCAGAGCTTTATTTGGACTGCCAAATGAATATTTTGATTAAACATTCTGATATAGCATTTGGAAAAAGAAAAAAAAAAAAGGAATTTTTTTTCCTCACTCTAGAAGAGAGTTATTTAGTAAGGTTGGCAGTAGATGAGAAATTCAGTAGGGTACAGGAGACTTGTGAAGCCACCACTGTGCTCTCCTGGGTAATATTCCTCACTTTTCCCTTCCTCATTTGATCTGACTACTGGGATCTCATCTATCCAAAGAGAGGCTAAAATCCACCTCCCTATCACCACCTCGTACTCTTTGCCATTGTTGCCTCATGTTTTCCTGCTGTTTGCTGCCCTGTGGTTCCCAGCCTGGGCGTGCCTCTGTTTTCCAGCAGGTCATGGGTTTTGTATCCTGTCAGCCACCTGGGCACTTTGTCTCCCAGTCTGATATCCTTGCTCTCAGTCCTTTCATATGTGCAGCTCCTTGCTGGGTCAGGCTCTGCTGTTTCCAGTACCCCAGGTGGTGGAGCTTTTGCTTTGCAGCTCCTCTGTGCTGTGGGGTGAGGGCTCCTTCTGCAGAGCTGAGACTTTCCAAATAACTCAGATTTTGGGTCAGGCAGCAAAAGAACTCCAGATTTTTGGACATGCTTCACATATTAACTCTCTAGTGACAGACTTCCCAGCCAAACCTGGGGAGCACGGGGCAAGCTTAGGTGTGTAGATGTTTGTTAATAAAATGGGATTTGCTCTGGGATCTTGATGGCAGCCTGAGCTTTTCTGCAGACATCAACTGCAGCTCCTGGGTGCTGTGCACTTGCAGAAACACGAGTGCTGACACAAGGCAGAGAAGGACTGTGCAGCCCAAAGGCAGCATGGCCTGTGAGCTCAGGCAGAGGGTGTCCCCGAGAGCCAGCACACTCATCACCACACTTCACTAATTACCTCAATTACTGCGACAGTTTCCCGATCCCATGCCAGCTTTTGAGCTTGTTCCTTGTTCCCTGTTTCATGACAGTGCTCCCCTTGATAATTTTTATATTTATGGCCCCTGCCCTCATGTTCTTTGGGTCTGTTAAATTTAATGCTCTTTGAAACTGCTCAGGATTCATGGTGACCCTCATGCTACCCCAGCTGATGTGCACCAGAGCTAGCCAAAGTTGCCAAAAACTTACACCAAAAGAACAGAAAGCTTGAAAATTCTGATGTAACAAGTTCAAAGTGGGCAAATATGAAAAGTGTTCTTGGAATTCTTTAGCCTCCAGAACTGGTTTTGTGTCAGGAAACTTTTTTCTCTAATTAAAATAGGCACTATTTTTTCACAGGAATTCATTGTAAAAAAAAAAAAAAAAAAATCTATGTGTTGTCTCTGGAATTTGGGGGATTTCAGATTGTTGTTTGGCTCATATTCTCTATCAGTTAGAAATAGTGAATTTTTAAAATGGTGATATAGCATCCCACAATTTATTTATAGTTGCAATCAAATACTATTTAGACTTCATTGGTTTTATATTCTTATTTATTGTATAATAGTTTTGTCATGGATTTCAGTACAGTCATAGGCTGAATTGCTGTTATAATTTAAATGAAGGCTTTTTTTCCTATTCCAAATGAAGTTGTCAGTTCAGCCGTAGGTTTTTAAGAGAAGCAGGGAGATTAATGTAATAACCCAGGCTAACTTCTTGACTAACACAAGTCATAGGATTTCAGTCACTGACATATCCACCCCAAAAAACTTCTGGTTGACCTGGAATGAAAATGTGTGTATGTGTGTATAAAATTCAATCTTCTTTGAAAGATAGGAAATGATGGAAAAGCTACTGCATCCCTTGGCAATCTGTTCCAATTTGTTAGAATAAGTTCTGCTAACTCTTCCTCAGACCTCCATTCAGATAAGGTTGGAGTCATTTAAACTGCCTGTCTCGTCACTGCTTTGCCTGCAAATGTTTTTTGTTGCCAGTGCTTCCAGCTGCTGTTCAGGTCATTCCCACACTTAATTTCAAGAGTTCATTGGAACCTCTCGTTCTCTGTACAGCCCCTGGGCCTTTATTGTGTTTGAAAAATTAAAAGCATTTGTTTGACTTCCATGACAAAATGGTACAGGAGAACCTCACACAAGGAAACAGAGGACAAGTCAGCAATTGCCTGATTGTAGGAAGGTGTCAGCTAACCCCAAATGCTGCTGGATGGGTAAATAAAGGAAATGGTGCTTGTGGGTTTGATTTTCCACCTGTAAAAAACACAGTCACTTTTGGAGGCCAGTTCTGGTTTAATCCCAGAATCTCAAACTCCCATCTCAAGCAGACTCTGGAGTCTCCATGTCCATCAGGGACACTGCCTTGGAGCAGCCTGGCTTCGGAGTGTGCTCTGACTGCTCTTTGCACTGAGGTTTTCCCTGGAGGCAGCAAGTGAAGCTGCTGGGGTTTAGCTGGGGGTATTTCTTGAGGTGCATTGCACTGCTGTTACAGAGCCATGGAGTTATTTAGGTTGGGAAAGACCCCTGGGGTCACCAAGTCCAACCTGTGACCGATCCCTACCTTGTCAGCTAAACCAGAGCACTGAGTGCCACCTCCAGCTTTTCCTTGCACGCCTCCAGGGATGGTGACTCCCTAGCCCCCTGGCAGCCTGTTCCAGTGCCTGACCACCCTGACAGTGAGGACTGCTGAGGGTCTGCATCCAAGGGGGCTGGTGCCCTGGTAAATCCTGGGTTTGCCCCCCACCATCAGGCCCATGCTTTCAGTCTGGTCTCACCCTGGCTGTTGCAGCTCACCTGGTGCCTGTGGAGAGCACAGCAGGCTCTTTTCATCTCCTTGCTCTGGACAGTCTGCTTTGTTACATTTCCTTCTGATTCTCTCCACTTTTCTACCTCTCTTTGCTCCCAGACCATTCCCCCGAAGCCCTGCATTGCCCTTCCACTTGGCCTTGTGCTCATGCTCACTGTCCTCTGCCTTATTCCCCTCACAATTCAATGTTTCCTTGTAAATCCACCTCAGCTGCTCCATACCTGCCCTGTGCCTCCAGGCATTCCTGCCAGCACAATTTCTGAACATTTTGTTGATGTTTCCATCCTCGTTACCCATCAGGTCTGCTCACTACGTGAATTGCCTGTCTTTTTAGCTGGTCACATCTCTGGGCATGGAGGGGAAAGAAATAATTGCTGCAGGGCTCAGGGGTCGGGGTGTTTGGCTGCTCCTCTTCTACTCTTTAAGAACAGAGTGTTGGCCATTAACCATGGTAAAAACAACTGCCTATTTCCAAGTATATTGGAGTATATTTATGTGTATATTGTGAGAAGACATGGAAATCTGGGTATTCTGTTGAGTAGCTAGATTTAAGATGCTAAGGTTCTTTTTATTCTGATCAATCAACATATTTTTTTTCCTTGAGCGCTGCTATTGTAGAACCACAGTAACCTGTCAATTAAAGAAATATTTAGGCCTAAATTAAATTGAAATTGCAGTGGACAGAAGTGAAAATTGCAGTGGACAGAAGTGGCCAGAATTGGTACCCGCTGCTGTCCGTTCCATGTGAGTTGCAGAGCAGGGATACTCGTGTCAGGAGGTGGAGAACCTGCCCAGCACCACATCTGCCAAATCCCTGGCTGAGCAATGCTTAATTAACAAACTGGAGCTGCCAGGGGATGCTCTGATGCTGTGTGCAGGCACCGTGTGGGGTTTGCATCCCCAGAGCAGCCAGGGAGGCTCTGCAGCCCTCAGCTGCTGGCTCCTGAGGGAAGGGCTGCCTGCACCTGCAGTGTGGGGTGCTGCAGTCATCCAGGGGCTGCCAGCCTAAAGGCAGGTCTGGAGAGGAGCCTGGTGTTGGTTTCCAGGCTCCACCACCAAAGCTGATGGCATCCCCTGAGCTTCAGTGGTTAAATGGCTGCTTAAATATTTTATAATACTTTGCATGTTTCAGTAAAGTAGACCTGAGACTGTCAGAGTCCCCTGAGGATCCCAGCCTTTGGCTGTGTGGTCCTGAAGCTCTCTGCTGGTCATGGAAGTCAGCAGTAATGTTAGGGAATTCAGTGGAGATGCAGTTGCTGTAGAAGAGCAGGGGGAGCCAGTGTGAGATAAAAATTTAAGGAGAATTTTCTCATTTTATAAGAAATTATAGACTGCTGCATCTACAGGACCCTGCAATCCTCGGGTACAATAGGAAGAGATACTGCAGGAGTGCCATGATGGATGATAATAAATGCTTCTTTGCATTAGATTTATATTTTCCAGAGAGAAACATTTATTGGTAGTGAATGATGGTGTGGTTTTTGGGGATTTTTTCATCTGCATTTCCTGATCCACTGATAAACCTTAACTATTCACATTCTAGCTGTTAATTATCTGAATGACCCTTTTCAGAGCTGACTGGCATTTGGACAGGCTGGGCAGCCTGGCCCACCAGATCAGCTGGAAGTCTGGTCCAAGCGGGAAAGCAAAAGCAAAAAGAGCTGGAGGCAGAGCTGGCACAGCCTGCCAGCTCTTGGGGAGAATATTCCAGCTTCAGGGGCACTTGGAGAGCTGCATCCTTTGGATCTGGCCTCAAATGCCACCTCTGCCTTTCATCTCCCAGGCCCCAGTCTGGCCTGGCTGGATCAGTTTGATTCCCACAGGATGCACTGTGGAGCCAGGGCAGATTCCTGGATGTTTGAGGGAGGAAACCTGGCCAAAGACCATCTTTTCCAAAGGGATTTTGGTTGCTGCTCCAAAGTTGTGGTGCTGCCAGCTTAGGAAATAAAGTAGGAAACAAAAAAAAGAAACCAACCTTCCCCACAACCCACTGAACCATAATCTTTAAATCATGAGATTTGGAAAACAAACAAAATGTCATTAAATTTTTTTATTGTGGTTTCTTTGACTTTTAATCTTCTTATTCTCATTGATAATATTGTTCTTCATTTAAAATTCCCTGTAACCACAGACTCCTCTGATGGAGACTGGGATAATCCTTTCTGAGGAGAGTTACCATGCATTAATTGCTTGTCTTGACTCTTTCCCTTCCCTTTTTGCCTTTTTCACCCTACCTTTTTGTTATTCAGAGACCTGCACCGGAGCTATAAAATGTGTCTGGGGAAAATGATAGAAAAAATTAATATAACTACTTCACACGTATTATGTCTTCTGATTTTTTTTAATAAAAATTATACTGCTTGCACAAAAGTTATACATGAAAGTGTAATTGCATCATCAACTGCTGTCTAATTGCTAGGAAAAATATTAGCCCAGACTGAGCTTAAGGTAACTTAGTGTTATAATTGAATTTAGAATCTTTCAATGTATCTTACAAAATACTTCTCAGACATTCCAAGCACTAAAAATAATTTTAAATCATTCTCATTTCTTTATACAGTTTCTGTCACCTCCATGGTGTTATAAATTATTCAGTAATTACAGTAAATGTAAGCTTAATTAATTGTAATTAACTGTCCAAATCACTACTAGTAATATATATTTTAATTTAATTCTCTTTTGATTTCATGGCTTCAAGGTGGTGGAGAAGAGAGTGAAACATTGGCCTCTGCAGAGCCATCTGAATGAGAGGTGTGAGAGAAAAACCCACCAGGACATGGGCATCACCTGTTTGGGCTGCATTCTCACCTGTCTGAGGCAATTCTCAGCCTCTATCAGTACCAACCTGTGCTTAATAGAAAAAGTTGAGGCCATCAAATATCCCTTGGGAATGTTGGTTATTAATCCTTATTCCTTGGTCTGTGACAGTTGGTCTCATTTTTAATTTTACAGTGGAAAAAAATCCCATGGACAGAGTTTGGGATTTATATCAGCCCTACAAAGGGTTTGCTCCTGTCCAATCCATCAGAGGCTGCCAAGAGATTGTTGGTTTATTTATTTTTTTTTTTAATTTGATGGTAGAGGGAAGGAGAGGGAGGTTCCTGATACTTTTATTCTACTGACTAAAGAGCTCGTGTTAACATTCGCTTCTTGAAATACAGCATTGGCCTGTGTGTAAAATGAGCTTTGAAGTGCAGAGCTGACAAAGCCCGGGGGAAAGCCTGTCTTTTATTAACAACTGCTGGTACACTGCAGCAACTGCACTGGAATGTTTAGAGGAAACCTTTTCTGTGTGAGCAAGAAGGTGGCTGGGCTGAGCCAGGCCCTGCTGTGGCTTTGGTGACCCTTTGTCCTCCTCCTCCACCCCTGGCAGTGCCTTGAACCTACAGGTGGGGTGACCATAACCAGCACTGAGCTCAGCAAGTCACTGTGCATTGGAGAGCTTTGAATTTTAGATTAGTGAGATGGTAGTATGTTTGAGGTTGGGGTGTTTTTGTCTTTTTTTTTTTTTTTTGGCTTCATGTTATTACTGTTTTGGGTTTTGATTTCCTTTTTGATGTTNTTGATTTCCTTTTTGATGTTGAAGTGTCTTAAGGCCCCTGGATAGCATTTCAGTGGTTCAGTGGCATGCTGGGTTCTGGATTCTTCAGGATGGGCTTAGGTGGTCTTAGAAAACATTTAAACAAAAAATCCACAGTAGTGTGTTATACATCTATACCTCTGCAGATGTATTTTAAATATACTTGTATAGTACAGCACGTGGAGCCATACTTTCCTTTATCTACCTTGCACAAATGGAGATCTAGCTGGGAGACACAAGCCTGCAGCTCTCTTCTCACTCTCCTTCCCTCAGTGATTTCCATCCTTGCTTCTACATCCTCCCTTTGCCTCACGGAGCCCCAAAATCCATCCTGTCCACTGATGGGACTGTGCTGAGCACAGATTGGTGCAATTAGGAAAAAAATCCTTCCCTGTGAGGGTGGAGGGGCCCTGGCACAGGGTGCCCAGAGCAGCTTTGGCTGCCCCTGGATCCCTGGCAGTGCCCAAGGCCAGGTTGGACAGGGCTTGGAGCAGCCTGGGACAGTGGAAGGTGTCCCTGCCCAGGGCAGGGGTGGGACTGGGTGGCTTTAAGGTCCCTTCAAATTCAAGCTGTTCTGATTCCATGATCCTATTAGAAATATTCTTAAGACCAGGTTAAGAGCCTGTCCAAGGCCAGAGGAAAAGCTCAGTATCAGTGCTGGGATTAGACACTTGCAGTTCTTGGCTTTGCGATTTGGGGATCTGAGGCTGGCTGATACAGAATGAAATACGAGCATCCTGAATTTTTCATGTTGCAGTTCAAGTATATTTGGGCTAGATTCATCAAAGGAATAACCGGGAGAGATATTTTTCATTTGTAGAATCCTAATGAATACATGACACCACTATTCATTATTTATCTGCTTTCGTATTTTAATTAATAGTTCCACTGGCCATTTCTGATTTTTCCCCTTATTTATAGAAAGCCATCACTTCAAAAATATTGAGTCATGCTGCTGTTTCCTTTATAACTTTTCCTTACTATTAAGACAAAGTGAACTTTGCTGTAACTTTTGAACACATAAATGAAGGACAAGAATGCCATCTATTTTGCTGTTCCTTTGAGTCTTGTCAAAATTTGTGGTTTTCCTCCCCCCAAGTGCTTTTACAATGCAGCTGACATAATTTTAGGCAGGGAAGATGGTGTTTCTGGTGCAGGAAGGAACCACTAGAGGACACCACCAGACGACACATAGAGCAAACAAACACTGTTGTAAACAGAGAAGGTGGGGGGAAGTTTAGTAGGGATGGGAAAAAGCTGATTCCAAAGGTTTTGTGTGGGTGAATGAAGCTAACCTAGCACCTCCTTAGTGCCAGCCAGAACCCTTGGGCTGCGAATGACCAAATCCTTGCAGCACCATGCTTGGGGCTGTCCTGTGCAGGGCCAGGAGTTGGACTTGATGATCCTCGTGGGTCCCTTCCACCTCAGGAGATTTTATGGTTCTGGGACTGGATTCTATGAGCTTTATTTCTAATGGTCCTAGACCAGATCTGCTGGGAGGAGGCTCTCCCAGAAGCTCTGCAGAGCTGCTGTCACTGACCTGGAGGAGCTCTGGGACCCTGCAGCAGGGTAGGGATGAGGGTGAGGTGACATTTCTCACCATGGGAGACCTTGCCACCCCTGCAGTGCTGGCCCTCAGTGGTTTCTGCAGGACAGTCTTTCCAGGGAGGAAAAATCTCTTGATCTCCTGAAGCAGATGGTGGAAGTATAAAGCAGACCTCTCCCTTGCAGATTGCCCTTAAAAAAAAGTGGCTTCAAACACAAGGGAAGGTTTAAAACTCTTAAATCACAGATTTAATGACAGGATAATGATGTCAACAAAGTAATTAGGACTGGGAGATGGCACAAATATCATCATTTTTCCTGTACAGTAGCTGTACCCAAGCCTGGTACAATGGTTTTTACCATTTGTGAAAAAACAATGCCAAAACCTACCCATTTTAAGCATCTCTAAAATACTCAAGGCAAATTAAATGTAAACTGTTTGCAGAGGAATCAGATTACAAAATCTGGTTCTTGGGCTCTTGCCTATAAACCAGAAGTCAGAGGCAAAAGGGGACAGGGATAGAAGTGTTGTTTCATAAGACTCTGTAACCCTAAATGCAAAACCCCCACGAAACCCAGCTGAAAAATTGCCTGTTTTCTATCTATCTCTCACATCTGTGTGGTGCAGTGGATATCAGAGGAGCTGTGAGCCCTGAGGATTTCTTTGAGGTCTTTTAATCCCACAAAAATTATGTGAGCCGTGTGAAATCTCAGCTCTGATGATGGTGATGGCGAGGCTCCGCCAATTGCTTGAGCTGCAAAAGGGTTTTGTGCTTGGCCTTTGACTTCCCCTCCTTATTCCATATATGAATGCAGCTGAACTCCCAAATGCCAGGGGTTTCAGGGAATGCAAAAGCATCCAGGAAAATTCTCCTCTTATTTCTCCACTTATCTCTAAAATGCTTTTTCAAATGGTTTTGAGTTTGCTTGTGAGAAACAAAATGACGCACAGAAATGTACCTGCCCTAAAAAGCTGCTCTTAATGCGAGAAGCTTTGCCTGTGAGTGGCAGGACCATGCCAAGCCTGAGGGATCTTTTCTAGATTATTTTTAACCAAATCTACTCTTATTTGTTTCTCAACATCTCTCTCAAGATGGCAACTCCCACCCAAACCAACAAAAAACCAAATGAAACAAATAGTACAGCTCCAAACATCTGATATGGGTATTGATTACATCTTTTTGTTAAAAAAAAATTACCAAAAAGCTGGTGTTTCTGTTTGTTTGGGTTTCTTTGGTTAAACTTTCAGAATTTATCCAAACTACAGCTTAAAATATAGCGAAGTTTCAAAAAATTATCATACTTTGATATTTCCAAGATGGGACTCTTCCAATTTCTCTTTAAATTCTTTCAAAACTTTGAAACTTTTTCTTTTCCTTATTGGAGTGAAGGGAATTTGGAGACTATTTAGATGGATTCCTAATTAATCTGCTGGACTAGTGTGGGGGGCTTTTTTGTTGTTGTTGTTTTTTGTTGGGGTTTTTTTGTGGATTTTTTTTGTTTGTTTCTGTTGGTTGGGGTTTCGGGGGATTTTTTTCTTTATTTTTCTGGTTGCATCATAGGCAAGGATTCCCTTCAGTAAATCCTTCCTCTGCTATGGTCCCATCTCCAGTGTGATTTATGTAGATTAAAAGTTAGACTGACCAAAAAACACTAATATAACACTTTGTTTTATGGAAAACTGTGGGGTTTACCTCTCTCAGAGGATGGTTTTGCTCTTGGTGGGAACATTCCTGCCTTTCCTGTTTTTCAGCTGGGCTCAGGAGTGGCACAGAGCTCATCCTTTGGGTGTGGAGCAGAGGTAACTTCTCTGCAAGGCTGCTGATGGTGTTTTCTCTGCAGGTACAGACCTCCACTGACACAGTTTGTTCCC
This sequence comes from Phainopepla nitens, assembly GCA_013400175.1. Taxonomy (NCBI): domain Eukaryota; kingdom Metazoa; phylum Chordata; class Aves; order Passeriformes; family Bombycillidae; genus Phainopepla; species Phainopepla nitens. Next base: position 148,116 of record VXBQ01017668.1, read on the forward strand.
GGGGGAGCAGAGCATCACCCGCTCCCGGTGGGCATTTCAGCCTCGCAGCAGCTCCTCTGGCCGTGCTCCCGCTGGGCAAGGTGCAACAGCAGCCTCGGAGTGGTCCCTGCCTGAGGAGTTTGCCATCGAGCTGCTTTTTAAACTGATCTTTCTTCAGTGAGTTCCCTTTCCTTTCCTCGGTGCCTTCCCCTTCCCTCTTTGCTTTTTCCTTTTTTCCTCTTTTGTCTTTCTGCCTTTTTTGTCTGCCTCTTTTTTTTTTCCTCTTTTTTTGTCTTTTTTTTTTTCATCTCTTTCCTGTCTTTTAGTCCCTATCTTTTTTATTATTATTTTTATTATTATTTATTTTCATTACTTTTTATTGTTTTGTTATTTAAAAATTTTATTTTTAATAAATTATTATTATTGTAGTTATTATTGTTGTTGTTATTGTTATTATTTTCAGCTCCTTTCTCTGCTTTTCCCGTCTCTCTTACCCTTTTCCTTCCCCATGCCGTGACCATGTGTCTGTCCTGCCCTGCGGTGGCAGCCCCGGGTTCCCTCGGAGCCCCCCGGGCTGGCTCCGCTCTGTCCTTGCGTGTCGCGGTCACCAGAGGGGGACAGAGCCCCACGCACGGCACCTGCGGAGGGAGCGCTCCCTCCGCCCCCCAAAATCCCCGCCAGCACGGATATTGGGCTGGCACTGCGCCCCCGGGTGCCCCGAGCCCAGCTCTGGGTGTGATGCTGGTGCCAGAACACAGGGACCAGCCAGCCTGCGGTCCCCCTGCTATCACATGGCACCAGTGTCCCTTTAGCCCGGAGAACATGTGTGTGCTTAAAAATAAACTCTCCACCAGCCCTTAAAACAGCTGTAAATTCCCTGGGGGTTAAGCAGGAGATTGAGCTGCATCCCAAACTCGGCTTTGGAACTGCTTGGTTTTTCCTGTCTATTGCTGTAACAGAAATGCTGTTTCAAAATGACTGTTCCTGTGTTTAAAGGTACCTGTTCCCCCCAGTTTTGGTCTGGTTCGCTGAGAACTGGCACACACCAAGTATTTAAGTTAGCAGCACCCATCCAGGAGAGGAATTTGCAACTGACATTATTGGAAATGAGAGGAGAAACCAATTTGATGAGCATTTGGCTTTTTCGATAGCTGGTTATGCCTGATTGGAACCCGTGGGGAAAACAAACGCAATTATTTGCGTGAGATTGAATTTCATTGCCAGCAGAAAATACAAAATCTGTCACCTGCATGCTCGCTGCTGTCTGGCCATGGGCTGGAGGATGCTCCAGCAGCAAGGCTGGGGGTAGCAGCACCAGCCCCGAGCCAAGGTACGTGCTCAGGTACCCGTGTCCCCCGTCCCACTGCCACGTGAAAAAAAAACCAAAAAAACCTGAAATGTGGGTCACTCGTGTGGAGAGGCGAGGCTCCCTCCCAAAATCATGGAGATGGCAAAGCAGGTCCCTGGAATTGAGGGGCAGGCTGTCCCCAGGGCAATGTCCTGTGGGCTGCAAGCCTGGATTTGCTTGTGTGGCCAGCCAAGCCTGGCAGAGCAGAGTCTGTGGGACCTTAAGACATATAAATAATCCTTGGCTTGAGTCCATTTCCTCAGCCCCAGACAGCTTGCAGTGTTCCCTTCTCTGGATCCTCAGTGTCAGACCCTTGCCCGAATCCAGCTGTCCCTGGTAATTGAATTTTAATGCCTCAGGCTGGCAGTTTGTGTTGGTGTTTGAAGTGAAGCATCTCAACATGGTCACCAGTGGGCTTTGAAGCTCCCTGTCTGCCCCCAGGGATGGTGGGGACAGTCCCATCTCCACAGGGGCAGCCACTGTGCTTGGTCCCAGCTGAACCCACGCAGCAGTGGATTTAGGGAATTGAGGAATTTTCTCTTGTGCAGATGGGAGAGACCAGACAGCTAATAAGAGTTTGTTCTGGTGGATTTGAAAAATGCATTAAATATTCTTGAGAGAGCCACCAAGTGCTGTTTGGACAGCTGGTGGCACCTTTGCAGCCAGCGGGGTGCCAGCCACTGGTGTGGCCCTGCTGTCAAGGATGGGATAGGAGGCACGGAGCTCCCCACAGCCCATCCTGGGCAGTGACATCCCACAGACCTGGAGCAGGTCCTCATGGTCACAGCCAGGGGAAGCCACGAGCTGGAGTGCCCCCTTTCTGCAGAGGGAAGAGGAGTTTCAGGTGGAGGCAGTGACTAAAACGCAGCAGAGCTGAAATCTGAGACTCTTGCTCCTCCTTAAACCATTTCACTGTAATTACCGTGCAAACAGAAGGCCTGGGTAATTATTACGTGGTTTTGTGGGTGTAAATTTAACGTGTCGTTCCCATGCAGCCACACAGGGAGGGAAGAGTTTTTCCTAAGAGTTTTTCTCTTTAACTCCCTGCTTTCAGTTTCTCCCTGGACTCGGCACAGCCAGTTAATTGTCACCAGAGTGGGAAATAGCTCTGAACCCCCGTCAGCGCCAGGGACTGGCACTGCCATCCTGGTTTGCAGGGAGAAACAGCAGGTCTGCACACAGACTGTGACCCGGCCCAAAACATAGGAAAGGGGTGCAAGGTGCAGCTGGTGGGTGTCACAAGGCTTCTGAGAGCCACCTTGTCCCCAGGCTTTGGTGGAGAGCATGGCATGGAGCTGTACCAGGGCAGGGTCAGGCTGGAGATCAGGGAAAGGTTCTTCCCCAGAGGTGCTGGCACTGCCCAGGCTCCCCAGGGAATGGGCACGGCCCCGAGGCTGCCAGAGCTGCCAGGGGTGCCCAGGGTGGGGTTGTTGGGGTCTGTGCAGGGCTGGGGCTGGGCTGGGGGATCCTGTGGGTCCCTCCCAGCTCAGGATATTCTGTCATTTATTCTAGGGTGGTCCATGAGTTCCAAGGGGATGCTCAAGGTAACAAATCCCATATTTAAGTGCTAGGATTTATTTGAGGATCTTGGGGAACAGCAGCATTGTGTTCCACTCCTCCAGAGCTCTGGAGCCCAGAGCTTGTTGAGCTAAAGCACCATCTCCCTTTCTCAAGTTAGCACAAAACAATGATACAGATGTGTCCAAGGGACAGTCTTTTGATTTTTATTTCTAACTTTAACATATTGCACAAAGAGTTGTGAATCTCACCTCATATTGATTTATTTATTTTAAGAAAATTGTCCATGGAATTATGTTCTATGTTTCCCCTTTTTTCTGGTCATGATAATCTGAATTTTGCCACCAGCTGTGTTCGGCTCTAAGCACAGGAACAAATCACCATGATTGTGGCTTGTTGAAACATTCCCACAGCCCAGGATGGGAGAGGTGGCTCCAAAAGCTTGGAATGTTGGTGTGATTGTGTATCTGGGTATAACACAGACCTGCACTGCTGTCTGAGCTGCAGAATAGATGACTCAGAAAAGACTCTCAAGTAAGTTATAAATTGTTTCCTGTCACCCATGCTGCCGTCTCGCTCTGCTGTTCTGCTCCTTCTATTACATTTGTTTCCTTCCTCCTTCCCATTCCCCATATAAAAACAAAGCTGAAGGTGCTTGTGCTGAAGGCACTTGTGCTGATGCCCTGCTCAGAGTATTTTTAGTAGAATCCCCTGGGTTTGGGCTGCCCAGCTCTCACAAATAACTGAGTCAACAGAGCCCATTGCTGAGCAGCTGTTTTTCTGCTGGTTGGATAAAGATGCTGTTGGAAGAAGTTTCATTTTTCAGTTTACCTTTACCAGGTGTACCCTCTGTAGCATGGCACGTCCTGCTGAGAGTTAAACCTGTCTGTGCTTTCAGACCCACCTCCACTGCAAGGGCTGATGTTTTCTTCCAAGCCCACAGCACCCAAAGTCTGCTGGGCATGCCCTTTTTGTTCACAACCCCTCTGTGTGGAAAGCTGGAGATCTGTATTTGTGCCTAAAAAGATCCTCTGGAGCATCCCAGGGGCCTTGGCTTGCTCCTGGCACGTGTCCAAATGCAATGGACTCACTGTGGAAATAATGAGTAAGTTTGGGAGCAACAAAAGTGGAAGGGGTTGTATTTTCCTTTCTCCTATTTTCCTTCTTGAGGACCACTGGATCCATGCTCTCTCTGGGCTATAAAAGAAGATGAGTGGAAAACTGAGGTATAGAAGAGAAAGCCCCGGGCCTTCATATTTCCAACAGGAAAAGCATTTTATTTTGCTGGAGTTTTCCATGGTATCCCTGCAGGCTTTGGAGATGCTCTATGGACTTTGCCACCACAAGGTTTGTTCAGCTGGTGCTGCTCTGGCCACAGGGCAAGGATGCTTTTAAGATGTGGTGATTTCATGCCCCAACCTTGCCTTGTAGCAGCAAGGCCCAGGTAATTTTTGACTTTGTGTGGGTGCTTTTAGACAGTCCAAGCTACTTCTCTAAATATAAAAATACATTTTTCTCAAAGCTCAGAGAAGTACAGGGATACTTTCATACAAAAACCACAGATCTGGAGGGGAGCATCGTGAGGATCTGCCCTGCTGTCCACTTGTGGTCACCCCCTGGTGTGAGTAGAAGGGGAACATGCCAATTAATTTTGTTTATTTGAACAGAATGAATGTTTTCCTGCATTTCTAAGAAGATACTTCAGCTGGCTTTGAGCATTTTTTATTTGAACTTTAAAAATATTTTTCTGACCTTTTTTTTTTCAAAATCAAGAGAACATATGAAAGTGAATCTTTCTTCTGATCAGCTTCCACTTAATAAATGTGTATTTTTCAAAGGGCTGATTATATTGAAGTTTTCTAATGAGCCCCATGGACTGGACATGGCCAAAAAAAATGTCTGGCTTAAGATACTGCTGGTTTTAGTTTCTCTTATTTGTAGAATAAATGGAAAAGCAATTTATAGGTCATAAGATAGGATGGTGAAGAGAACATGTCGGGGAAAAAAAAGTCCCTTATACCTGAATATTTTTTGACAAAGTTCTAAAAAAACCCTCTCAGTATAGCAAGGTTACATCCTGCTGGTGTGACCGGTCCTGGATTTTGATCTGCCCTGATAAGTCTGAAAAATTAGTTATAATGTTTAGATACTGCCATTATTTCTGCAGTTTTGGAATTTGATTCTGGCTTGTTCCGGATTTGAACTTCCCCAAGGTTGTTGGGAGTCTAGGCTGGGCTAATTCCTGGGGAAGGAAGCAGTAGAGTTCTTTTATTTCTGTGTTTTTTAAATGTAAGTTCAGAGCTCACTTGTACATTGCCTCGGAAAGTAACTGATAACAAAAGAGATTTAGAGTTTGGATAAGATAAGAATCAAATTGAGAATTTGTCCTGACCCAGCAATGCACTCTATCTATTCAGGAGATCCAAAGAGTTGCACTTGTTTTAAAATAGTTTTTCTGTTTTCTTTATCTCTTAAGCATCTCTGTGCTGATGTTGGACTCAAGCACTAAATCTAACAACAGTCACAAACCCCACGGGATGACAGCAAATTTGTCTCTAAAATGTGATAGTGAACTTGCCCATCCCTCCTTCATCGTGGCTGAGTACCACAGGAGTTACAAGCACCACGTGACACTCAGAGCCTCTGGGGATACTTTTATTACTTGCTGAGAAAGGGATGATTCCCCAGAGCTGCTGATTTCAGAGGTGGCCCTGAGCTGAAATCTCAGCTCCTGGGCTTGCTGCAGCTCAGCCTGAAGCATTTCCCAGCCTGGACAGGATGCTGAAGTCAGTGTGGTTGCCACCTGCAGGGCACCCCTGAGCAGGAATTACACGCTGCAGTCCCCAGTGGACACCCCTGAGCCTCCTGCCTTTGGTGAGCTGCAGTTTATTCCCCTTGGACCGAGGCCTGGTGCCTTCCTGCTTGGAGAGGATTCCTGTAATTCCTGTGTAATTCCTATAGCTCCAGGACTTGCACACAGAACACATTTTTCTAACCTCCAGATTCTACTGAAGATAATGCCCAGGTCCCTCCCAGTGGGAACTTGTGCTCAGCAGAGAGACACAGTGACAGAAATCAGCCTTTTAAAAGTGATTTATACAGCACTAACAGCAGGGCTGATGAAACTTCAGAAGTGTTAAGTGACAAGGAGTCTCTGGTTTTGCTTTTATTGTCTGGATCCTGTAAACTGAAGTCCAGGAACATGGAGATATACCAAGAGGTTGGTGTAGACCCTGAAATGGCTGGTTCTTCCCTGCCCCTTGATATTTATTTAGGAAGCACTAGAAAAAATATTGCTGTTTCTGACAAACCTGCCAATAAATTTGCTCAGTAGGCATAAATAATTAGCAGCATGGGGACATGGCTGGCAGATGATAGTCTTGACATGTTTGTAAGCAACTCAAAATCCATTACCATGGGATCAAAATTGCACAAAAGTCTAAGAAAACACTGAATCAGGGCCTAAAATCTAATATATCAACTTTGATAAGCTACCTAGTAATCAGCTACAAGAAAACTTATCTCGCTCAGGTTGTATATCTAGCTGGCATAGAGACTGAAAATTAAAGAATTAGCATATTTGTGGCAAATAAAATATTATGCTTCCAAGCAAGTGACTGTCCTTATTTAATGCCCTGCTTTGTATTTAGAGTAGCTGCAGAGGCGCATCCTATATGTGCTCAGCACAGCAGCTGAATGACGTGTTTAGAATAATTCATCAGATAAATTCATGTCCATGAATAATCTGCATTCAGATCATGACCTTTACCAAGCTGTGCTTTTTCCAGGGCTCAGAACCTCCAGCTAGTGCTGGGAAGAAACAAGAGGAACACAGAGGAAGTTTTCCCCCCATCTCCTCCATTCCAGTAGGATTCTTCATTTGGGAGAAGGGCAGGAAAGCCTCAGCCCAGGGCATTTTTTTGAATGTGCTGCTGGAGCTGGGGAAACAGTGGTGTTTTAATTACAGACAGGGGGTTGGGGGCACAGCTGAGCTGTGAGAGCTCTGTGTGGCCAGCGCTGAGTGCCTTGGCTTTGCCAGCATAGGCTCCCCTGAGTCCCCCTTGCTGTCCCTAACCGTGGACTAAGAGCAGAAGTGCATTCCCCAGAGCTGAGCTGATGTGTGGTGTCTTCCCAAGGCACAGTCCCTGACTCCTCTTGAGCCCCGGGAGAGGTCAGACAGGTGGGGGAAGCTCCCACCACCACCTCTGGCAGCTTTCCCCCCTAAGCCGGGGCTGCAGAGTGAGTCCGTGCAGAACTGGGCAGTGCTGGAGGTGTCTCACCACCGCTGGGGTCTGGGAAACGAGGCAGGGCAGTCAGTCCAGCTGATTGCAAGTGCACATGTGTTCATCCACCGAAACAGCTGGCTGCTCATCCCAGCGCTTACCTGGTGGGAAAACCACTAAGGCGGCAGCTCTCGTTGAGTGAGGGAGCTCCGCGCTCTGACTGCAGCGCATTGGGGAGGACAGCGTAGAGCAGCGTCAGGACCATGGACAGGGGCTCAGAGAAGCTCAGATATGAGTGCTCGGAAGCCTTGGCAGGTTTTTCTCGCCGCGCCAAAAACTAATAGGAAATGAAATAGCCGGAAAGCAAGAGGGCTGTAAAATGTCAGGAGCAAAAACTGAGCCAGAGATTTCCATTCAGCAAATATTATGTCTTGATCACTCTGATGTTAGCGATTTTAGGAGTGAACTTTAGCATTTTTAGTATGAAACACTTACATTCTCCCTCCTTTGATTTCAGCAGTTTCACAGAGCTTTGTGCTGCGCTCACGCAGAAATGTCATATGAGTTCTGCAATGTTTTTATTTGCTTCTTGTGTTTAAGACGGTAAAAAATACTTTGTATAACCTCTTGCTGTGGGAGTAAGGCTCCCCTGGGCCTGTTCCTCAGATCCTCTGGCTCATCTGGGTGAAGGAAAACCTCCCAGGCTACCAGCCATGTTATGTGCTGGGGACACAGCGTTTACCTTGGGAGACTCTTGTGGTTTCATCCACCAGGTCACCCAAGCAGCTGGTGCTCCTGCAAAATGAGCAGGAAAACTTGAGATTGGATTTTCTAGGCTGTAGTCCTGACTTTGATGTTCCCCCTCTGGATAAAAGCAGTGACTCAGTTTCCCTGTCTGTAAAATGGAAGGCCAGGATGGTTTTCCCATGGTAAGAGTTTGAAGAGTGAATGAGAAGCTCAAAGCAGAAGATGTTTTTCGGTAGGCCACGTGTGTGAAGGAAGCTTGAAAGGGATCTGTGTTCAGCACTGTGAGGTTTATTTGCTGTTTCAGCTTGTTTATTCTTCCATCAGGCCCTTGAACAATAGCTAATGAAAGGGGATGACCTTATTTTTTTTTCCAGGATGTTACTGCTCTTGTGTCTTTGAAGCAATTAACGCAGCAGCTTTGTGTGTGGAGTGCAGCAGCGTTGGGTCCTCCCTGTTAGGACTTTGATGACTGCTGCAAAAGCAAAAATGTAGCTGAATGGGGCTTTCATTATTTCATTATTCTCTAAATTTATTTTAGGCTGCTAAAGAATTAACGTGAATAATTTTCCCATTTTGCCATCTGCTTTAGACTCCGTCTCAAAGGGTTCCCAATGAGCATTGCAGGCAAAACCCTTTAAAAATGATCCTCTCCATATTTCCCACACTCAGCAGTCTGCTAATGTGGCCAATAGATCTAGGTGATGGGCCTGCATGATTTAGGGAGCATCATTAGGGTTATGATGAGCTGTGCAACTGTCTTGTTTATTCACACTTAGCAATTTCCTCGCAGCGCCTTTTGTCTCAGAGACTCTTTTTACATTTAAGCTTTTGCAGAGAGAGTATTGCCAGAGACATTCAGTGGGTGAGACATCCACCTTGGGCTCAGGAGCACGAGCTGCTCCTCTCCTGCCATCTTGTTTCCCCTGTGGCCCAGGCTGGACATGCTGAGGAGCTCTGGTGAGAACTGACCCAGGGGGAAGTGCTCGTCTCCTGCTGACCTTCAGAGAGTTACTCACAAAGAGTTTATGTGTCTTGACTGTCAAGTCTCTGTGCATTTCCCACTCCAATCTCTTGGGTCCAAGGTTTTTTAGGGTGGTTTTTTTAGGGTGTTTTTTCTGTTTTTTTTTTTTTTTTTTTTTTTTTTTTTTTTTTTTTATTCAGCCTTTTCCTACCAAGTTTGAGCTCTGCTGAAGCCTCTATTAAACATCCTTGCTACAATGCCTCTCAGGGCAGCCCACAACTGCCCTCCTTCCTTGCGAGGAGAAGGAGGAGGATTAGGAAGCTAAAGTATTTAACCTGCCTGTCAAACAAAATTATTCATGGCAGGTGAGTGGCTGAGCAGCATTTTGCAAGGTTGCCGTGAGTAATACATAGCATGGTCAGTCCTGGCATGGGAGTGTTGCTCTAACTTTAGAATAATTCCCACAGCTGGAATAAAAACGGTGCCCATCTTCCTATTTCTCATTTCCTGTGGTAGGAGGGAAGGGATGCTTTAATGGTCAGGTGTCAACAGCTGCAGCTGTGCCCTTTGGGGCCATGGTTGGGGTCTGAGTGTGGCTGCAGGGCAGAGGAGCAGAGCTGTGTCCTGAGCAGAGCCCAGAGCCTTGTCCTGAGCAGAGGTGTGTCCTGAGCAGAGCCCAGAGCCATGTCCTGAGCAGAGCCCTGTCCTGAGCAGAGCTGGCAGGCTCTGAGTCAGCCCTGCCCTGGAATGAACACACAGAGATTTATCAGCGTGGGCAAAGCAGGACTGTAACGAGGTTACCCAGCTCTGGGATGGCACCTAACTCATCTCCTGCCAGCGTGGGACCGGGGGAGATAAATGTGCAGCTGCCCCCGGCTCTCCCCTGTAGGTTTTGTTCACAGAGCAGAAGACAGATGGATGGCCACGCACACAAATGTGCTCAGAGTTCTCCCCAAAGTATGATGTCATTCTGGTATTTTATATTCAGAATAAAATGTTGTAATGGTACTATTTCCTTCTTTCAAGCAAAGAATTAGTTGAGCAGATCCTCTATTCTTATGGAAAGCCTCTGTGTCTATTACTTTGCTGGAAATTGGATTTTTTTTTTTAATTCTTGAAAGGAGCTACTTTCTCACACAAAATTTTGGCTGAATTACATTTTTATCGTGTTTTGCAAAAGAATACATAAAGGACTCTGACTTTTGATTACATATTGAAAGTCGTAGCTTTATATTTTGAACTACTGGCATCATATAAATTAAAACAAACAAGAAACATTCCAACTTCTTTATTTTTATAAACTTTTATTTTCATTTACTCTTTCCTCAGTTAACCTGCATTCGGTTTTTACTCAGCCTGGAAATCCATGTGGTAATAAAAGGGAATACAAGTGTGCTTGTAAATCCCACCAAATCCATCACTTCATAAACACCCACACACCTCTCATGGTTTGAAAAGTGCATTCTGATCACTGTTTTGTTGATGCTGACATAAATGAGCCGCAGTAATGTTGGTGCAAACTCTGCGAGTCACAGAGAGTCTGTCCATTGACTTAGCGACTTTTGCTCAAGCATTTGATGTAGAGAAAAAAAAAAAAAGATTGAGAGACCTGGCTGACCTGAAAGGTCCCATTTCCAGGAGCAATCCATAAGAGGTATCAGGAGAGGATGGATGTGATGGGCAGAGGGGTGAATAGAGTGGGCGTTACAGCTTTAATATATGGCTGCAAGGGCACTGGAGTGAGGCCTTTAATTTCACATTAGGATTCTTCTCGTATTTGTTAGATAGAACAATATTAACCTTTTGAATTTATTTAGAAACTCATTAGTGCTTTTTTCTATAGTCCATTCTTTTCCTGATTAGCTCTCCTCATTACAATTCAAATTTCTTTCTGCTACATTTACCACATTGTCCTGCTTTCTCTCATCTCTATTGTTGCTCGGCTTAATTTATTAAACCAATGAAAAAGGAAGGGGGGGATCGGTTGACACAGCAACCTTCCAAGCCTTTGGTGTTTGAGGAGGAAGATAGAAGAAGGGAAACACCCCTAAGTCTGCCTTTTCCTCCAGGAAAAGGGCTGGGAGGATGTGGCAGCAGTTTCTGTACAAGTGTGGGATGAGAGCATGGTTCGGAGTGGAGCAGCAGATGAAAACCTTCTTTGGGCCTTAGTCCATGTCCAAAGGTGCCAGCAGGGCACGGAAGTGGCCACAGTGACAAACCTGCAGTGACCCCACAGCCTTGCAGGGCTTGACTTTCCTGCTTTCTCACTTCAGCCACAGCTCAACCCCAGAGTCTTTAAATGAAATTCACTCTGAGGGTTCAGCGTCCTCATCCTGTCCTGGAAACATGCAGCTGATGCTCCTCTGGCTTCCTGTACCTAAGGCTCTTTAAAAATTGGGGGTAAGCCTTCAGCAGCATTTCTTTTGTGTACTTTTCCTTGGGATCAAGATTGAAGTTGGGAGCTTCTGTAATTCCACTTGACTTCCCTTAGCTCCAGTGGAATGTGAATTGATGCCCTGATAGGTTTTTTTAGAGAGAGACTGTCTCTGTTTAGGGGGAACTGGAATGGGGAGATGCTTAGATTCATTTGTGTATTTGCTGCCCTGATTTGCAAACTATTTTTTATTAGCAACTTAATTTTTGCCCTGTTTTTCTTTTTTTCAGTACGGCGCTCGTTTCTCAGCAGCAATGCTGCCACATCCCATGTGCCTGTGATTAAAGCTGCATTCACTCCTGACAAGAGATGATTAAATACAGCCAGATGATTTCAACCATCCCAGCCGCCGTGGTTCTGTGATTATTGGTGTGTTTGAACATCTCACAAATGTGAATGAATGTGTTTACGCAGCAGCTATCTTAAAGCAGGGAAGTGCCAGAGTGTTTTATTTGAGGAACAGAGGGATTAACTCAGCAAAGGTTATATAAAGAGGTTTTGGCAGGGCCACAAAAAGAATCTGAATTTCTAAGTTTCTACTCCAATGCCTTAATCATAAAATCATCTTTTCTCTGAATTCTTTTCCGTCTGTGGTAATTATAGTTTTGGCTGAGTTTATGTCCTGTATAAAACCTGTCTTTCACATATCTGGTGAAATTGAAGAAAAGAAAAGAAAAAAAAAAAGAAGATAAAACAATCATAGTTTTCCAAGTGTGTAATTCTGGATTCCAGCAGAGGCCTAAAACAAGTAAGGTAATTATTCCACTCAGTTCAGCACCATTTGGAGAATTAGGCTATTTCACGAATTGTAGTTTTAGAATAAGACACATGGACTGGAAGAAGTTCAATGAGCAACATGTAAAATAAAACAAATGCTTGCAAAAATCAGCTGAAAGAAAAGGAACTGGCTGTCAGTGAAGGTGGGTGGAGTAAGATTGGAAAGGTCAATGATGTTGAGGGAAGGTTAAAAAAAAACTAATAAAAAGAAAGATTTTATTATTTCCTTTATTTTATGAGGAAAATTCCAGGGCTTATTTTCAGGGTAAAATTGATTCCTGGTGCAAGCCAAAGATAAAAAGACTTTCCCCCCAAGGATGAATTTGGCCCATGGGCAATTACAGGAGGTCAGTCATGGGAAGCTGCCAGGGAGAGGTGGAGCCAGCTAGTTAAAGGCTAGGCAAGACCATACAAGTACATTTGTTAGTGATGGTTAATTAACTTGTTCCTGGCAATCAGCCACCAGGGCAGGAGGTGGACTTGATTTGCAAGTCCTGATTGCCAAGAAAGTCACCCATAATTGCCTGTGATCTTGCAGCTTTCTCGTTTTCACCTTGGTCTCATGTTCCCCTATGAATTATGCTAGTGGGGTTTTTTTTGTTGTTTTTTAGTCTCTCTCCACAGGTTCTTTGCTTCATAAAACACCATTTTCGTGCTTATTGCTACTGATGTGATTGAACCTTTGCTGAGCTGTGACTTAGGGTGCACAACTCGATGTTGGTGGATCCCTGGTGAAGTTGTTGTGTTTGGGGCATTTTGGGGGGCGTGTTTCATTTTGATGGGGGACAGCCCATTGTCTAAGCAGAGAGTGGTGTCCAGTCTGTGAGACAGGAGCAGTTGTACCTGCAGAAAGAGCCTGAGGGGAGCAGGTTTTTGCTGAAGTGGAGAGGAATAAAAGCAAGAGAATGATATTAACATGTAATTTTTGGTAGTTGATGCAGTGCATAATAACTTCAATTTCAAAGCTTCTCATTACCCTCACTTTGTGCCTTATTAAGACTCCAACCTATATTTAATGGTGGGAATATCACATTTTGCTTCCTTAATTCTCTGTCTGCAATTGATCTATATAACCTGCTAAATCTCCTCTCGGCTCTCTGAGGCGTGTGAGGCTCCTCACTGCACCCTGAGAGACACAAAATTATAACTTGAGCCTTCTCCTACACCATGTGTGTTATTGTGGTTCCCTGCTTCCTTATGCTACAAGCAGAGTTACAGAAGAGTATAAAATCTTACTTTCAGATATTTATGACATGTTCTCAAATGTCTTCCCAGGCAGGTTTTTGCTCAAACTGCTCAATTTCTTTTCCTTCACATGGGATAATCTGTGTCCAGACAGAGAAAAAAAGAATTATGTATTTTATTATTTTAAAAGGCACTCCAGTCCAATTGATTGTTTTATGAAACAAGTTTTCATAAATATTAGGCTTGGGGAAAGGCCTCCATTGGCAAACCTAGTCTTGATATTTCTACCCTCGATACATTGTTTAGTGCTGACTTCTTTCATTTTTCTGTCAGTAATTATGCTGTAGACCTTTTCCAGAATATTTCTTCATTATGTGACTCATCCAGCTTCCAAAGTGCAGCTTACTCAAACTACTCTAAGTCTATTTATCCAGGCAAATATTTGGACATGTAAAACAGCAGTAAAGTGCTACGATGTCTGTCAGGGCAGGAGAGCACACAAAATCTCTGATACTGTCAGTGTCTCCCTGATGTGTTTTATCTGGAGTTATTAATTGGCAGAGAGCAGTGTAGAAGTTTGATTCACACCCATACCCGTGCACAGGCACTGAATGAAAGGTTTGCACAGGTTTGAGGTCCATTTTCTCAGCACTGAGTTTGGTTTGCATTGGCTCATGGCTTCATCAGAGCTGTTTTCCCACCAAGGGGCCCTCAAGTTCGGCAGCTGCACAAAGATCTCTCTCCTTTGTGTCACTGGCTTAGTTCTTTAAAAGCCAAGAGTTGTCATGGGCTGATGGCTGTGTAATGGATTCCTCCAAAGCAGCTGGTATCGCTGTTGAATTTATCTTACATTTTATCTGGAATAGTTTGGGGTCTGGATCTTACCTTTGGGGATTTTTCATGCAGCTGCTGATCAGTTTTGCTCCTTAGCTGACTGAAAAGCTCTGAGAACAGGAGCTGTCCCTGGGCTGGAGCTCTCCTTGCAGCAGGACAGGCATTTTGCCAGCTGGCAAGACATGGTGGAGATTTCTGCACTGTCAAAAGGCCTGGTTAAAATTTTGTGCAAGTTCAGTTTTATGGGGCTGGGTAATTTCACCTTCTCATCACGTAAGAGTTTTCAAGAGAGGCTCCTCCTGTGCCCAGGTGAAATGGGCCTTTTTTTTATTTATTTTTTTTTTTTTTCTGGAGAATTGTTCTCTGAACTGTTGACACAGGCTACTAGAGCCCACCAGGGGTGATGGGAGGTATAAGTTGCCATAAACGTGGTTAGGAATTTGGTAACATTTCTTTGCTGCCAGGGTTACACATATGAGAGACTGGTGTTTTTTCCCCTTTTTAAAAAAATTTTGGCTGCCTGAATTAATGCATTTCGTATTGATTCTCTAATGAAGACAGAGGCCTGAATTAATACATTGCTTTTTATTTGCATTTTTACTACAGTTAGTCTCATTTCATTGTTGCTGAAGGCCATTAGTGAGGAGCTGGGTGACTTGTCTATGCTTCTGCTTTTTGTAGTTTTCCAAAGCTCTGTACATAATAAATCAGGCACCCTTTTTTGCTTCTGCAATTAGCTAATCCACGGTGTAACAGGAGAAATAGAATTGATTGAATATGTCAAGCTTTAAGCCTTACCAAAAGAATGTAACAAAATAACGAAACACTTTTGTGATGATGCCTTTCAGAATCATTGTCCTTGCTCTTACACAGATCTAGCCATGAAATTAGGATGGATAAAAGATTTTGCCACTATGCCTCCCTCCAGTCAATCCTGAGCTGTGTTTGAAATGAGCTTTTGATGTGACACGTTCCTGTCTGCAGCAGACAGGGCTTCAGCTCTCTGCTCATCCCACCTGCACACAGCAGCTCCCTCTGCTTCCCTCAGGGCAGCTCGTGGTCCAGCAGCAGAACCAGCAGACACATTCCCTGCCACAAATGCCGTGAGCTGCTGGATGTGGCTGTTCCATGGCAAAAAACTGTGATTTTTTCCTTGATGGAGACCTCTCAGACTTGTTGCTTTAGCCTCCTTCTCTGAAGAAGGAAGACTGAAGCAAAAGAAGGTTGAAGGACGTTTCTCAGCAACATCTCTGAAGCTGCCTGGCTCTGAGCCACGGTAGTCACTCAAATCCACATTGAACTGCATTTCTACAAGGAAGTGTTGAGCTCAGTCTGACCTATTTTTTGAAATAAGGATTTAAAAGTCCTCTCTTGCATAATGGGCTGTGTTGGCGCAGCATCGTGAAAGCAAAGTTGGATCCTGAGTTCCCTCTGTACCAGCAAATTACTCCTGGCTCAAACTACTTCTGCTAAACTAAACTCCATTTTCTTTAAAATATGCTTGTCATTTATATGGTTAAAATAGTTTCCTCCCTTGTGATATTGTGATATTTTACCCTGTGAACTTTCCTTT
>VXBQ01017668.1:163731-300124 GCA_013400175.1 Phainopepla nitens
TTTTTTTTTTTTTTAGGTACAGGAAGCAACGGGCCATTTATTGTGCAGTTCGTGCTCTCAGGTACTTCTGCTCCTTGCTGGCATGAATTCCTCTGCAGTTCAGACTCAGTGAGCTTTTGCAGTGCTGCTTTGCAGAGTTACTACAGAGACACTCTGCTTACACCCTCGAGCATGCAGAGCTCCTTGAATCAACCCTTGCAGGAGGGAAAAGCCAGGAAAGAGTGAGGTTCACACCAGCTTCCTTAATTTTTTTTTTGTTTCAGGAGCCCTTCAGTGGGTGTTGCCTGTCACATCAGCTTCTCCAAGGGGGAAATTATCCTCTGGATTAGGTGCTGGAGGCAGGTCCTTTAGTGCTCCTGTGCACTGGATGGGACAAGAGATTTGATATTTCTATGAAAAGGGAAAACAATTTTTTATGGGCAAAATACACAATTCCTGTGCAACTTCCTTCCTCCTAAAGACAAGGCACTAAAATGCTGGAATTTCCTCCACATGGAGGAAAAGTTTCAGCTCTGTGCAATTGTTTCCAAGTTGTACTTCCAAGTACACCTACAAAATATCCCCTGCAGCACAACACTGGAGATGATTAAAAGGGTTTTGTTTTTTTTTGGGGGGGGGGGTTTGTTTTTTGTTTTTTGTTTTTTTTTTTTTTTAGTATCTGGGAAAGACTTTATACTTCTCTGTTAAATGTAAAAATTTTAATTGAATGAACTATTAATTGTCAGTAGAAGAAAAAATGTGGCTTAAAATGCATGTAAAAATGATGGAATTTACAAATGACCTGATAATGTAGGAACTAAAACACAAAAAATAATTAAAACATACACATTTGAGAAGGAAAAGAATTGTAATTTGAAGTATTCTTCATTTTAATAGATATTTCCTCAACTTTGTTGAGCCTTGGTGCTTCTTTGTTGTAAATAGCTCACATGTCCTGTGTTTTCCATTTATTAAGCAACGCCATTTTCGCTATTTGTTTGCTACTTTCAGAACCTTCTTCGTAGGTTCAAGTGAAGAGCAGCTTCTCCTGAAGGTGTCTGCAGAATTTGGCAGCTGTTCCACACCTCTGAACTTGATGAATGTTGCAGCAAGGACTCCACAGGTCAGCCCCGAAGTAGGCAGCAACTACTTGGGGAAAGTGAAAGTGAGTTTTGCCCGGAGTGAACGATGAAAACTGAGCAATTACTTCAGCATTTAACACCTCAGGAGGTTAGGACAAGGGTCACAGCAGCTTTTTCCGCTGGGTAAATCCCTGCAGTGCTTTGTGGCAGGTCCTTGGTGTACTCAGTGCCCTGGCACTGCTGGCCCTGCAGATGTAAATCAGGAGGAGAGCTGCCCTCTCAGATCTCAGATGAGGGAAGTGTTTATTTTTACTGGTAAGAGCAAGCTCTCTCTTTAGCTGTCACAGCCTGGGTCAGGAAAGCAGAAGGCTCTGCTTCCTTGGGAGCTGCTTTGCCTCCCTGCTGGGAATTAGCCAGGCATTAGTCATGGCTTTGCTGGGACCCCTCTTTGCCCTTTCCAAATAAATGGCTTTGGAAGAGAAGGGCAGGGCTGTGAGTCTGGGAAGGGATGAGGAACCTTCCAGCCAAGCTCTTCTTGGGATGAGTGATTTAGAGAGCTGGAGGGGAGCTCTGGGGAACCCATCTCCCAGGGCTGAGCAGGAGTTCAGCTGATCTCATTTCCCCCTGGGATGTTGGGGGATGCTGGGGATGAGGCTTGGTGCCTGGGCACTGAGGCAGCCTGTGGAGGCTGTGCCAGAGGGGACTGCAGGCACGTTCTCGTGCAGAGCAGAGTGAGGCTGTGCTCTCCATCCCATCTCATCCATCTGTTAGGAAGCATTCATCAAAATCCATCATGTTTCTGAGGCAGAGCTGGGATGCTCCACTGCTCATTCTGAGGCAAATGCCAGAAATCCTGCCCAGGCAGGAGAAAGAAAGGCCCTATTCCTTATCCTAGAGCCAGTGGAGGTCAAGAGGCTGCAGTGAGAGAAGTGCTGCTGGCAGGATGGGGCACCTTACCTGATCTCTTACCACCGTGATGGACAATGGGAACAAAATCCTTCATGGCACATCCTTCCCTGCCAGTCAGGATGTTTTACTAATGAAAGAGCTGACATGAATCTGTGGAAACCAGTGGGAATGCTTTGCTGCTCCCTCAGGACAGGATTCTACCCTGTGGTTCCTCAGTCACTTTTCTGTTTGTCACTGTCATTTTCAGCTGTTTTCACTGAGTGTCTTCTCCACACACTATTTTCATTTGGAATTGGAGATATTTGCTGCTGTCAGGCCCAGAGCAGCCAGGGACTCCTCTGAGAACTCTGCTCATTGCAGAGATGGGAACTGCTGACATACTCAAATAGTAGAAATTCTCAAAGTATTTTTCCCCCTGCCCTTTCTACACCAGATTCCCAACAAATGCCCTGGGTTCCTGGGTTAGTCCTGAGGAGTGAGCAGATGTTCAGCTTTTATTCTCATGCTTTTGAAAACTGCACTTGAACAGACTCTACAAAAGCAATGCTCCATTTCATTCTCAGAGCAATAGAGGATCCAGTGCCAAGCTCAGATCCAGGGCTGGGCTGATCTCTGCTTAAGGAGTGGGGATCAGGCTTCCACTGCCTGTCCATCTCCCATATCGCCCTACACCATGGGGAGGAAGCATCTTGAAAGGAAACAACACAATAACATCTTCCCCGTGATCTGCTATTAACCTCTGTGTGGGCTTAAAGCAATATTGCACAAGAACAAAAATCAGCAGATTCTTTTCCAAAGGCAGTCAAAAACTGTTCTTTACCCGCTCAGATCTTTGCTGCCTGGGGCTATCTGAGTCATTCTTCTCACTAAAGTCTGAGGATGATTTCCTTTCTCTTACTGTGAGAAGTTTACACTTAAAAGACTCATGCATGAAGGACTAAAAGACATTTGGTTTGGCTGCACAGTAGAAGAGTTTAGTGTCTTCATTGCTTCATTACTTTATCCCAGTAGCTACAGATCTTCCTCACAGCTACTGCTGCTGCTAAAATCTGTGCTGGGGCTCTGTGCACCTGCACATGCTGCAAAATGGGCAGTGTGCACCAATTGTTTCCTGTGCTGGAACAACCTGCATGGAAAAACAAAAAAACTCTCCATGTTACTAAATTTGTACCACGTGGGTATTTATCTGTATTTCCCTGTCTTAGTGACTTTGAAGACATTTCACAGGGCAAGAGGGAGCATCAGGGATGCAAGGAGAGATGAGGAGATGTGCTTGGAGAACACAGTCAGAGGCACAACAAAATAAAGCTCCAAGAGCAGAGGGATGGAGCAATTGGTCCCTTGTCCTGAGCCAGCTGAGGTGCATCCCTCTGCCAGCCTGGTGCACTGGCCCTGCATGCCACAGACCCCTCTCCTGCTCTGAAATAGGCTTAGTTGCTTCAAATATGTGTGGCTACTGGGGGTTAAGTGTTACAATAAGACAGGGTTTGTAGAGAGAGATAAAACCTTTAACAGATAAAGAGAGATGATCAAGGAAATAAAACTGCATTTAAAACTTTATGGAGATTTATTTCTTCCTATAGCATCTGGCTTGCTTTCCTTGAGAATGTTTGTTTTTCCTTTAAATATTTTTTCTTTTCTTTTTTATTTTCAAGCTTAAAAATGATTGATTTTAGATTTTATTGATGGGAGAATTGTACATAAGCCTTTTTTTTCACCTATGTTTTCAATGGAAATAAATGTATTGCAACTTAACTTGTTTACTGAAGATGCTCACACTTTTTTGGATTGGTTACTTAGTGAAAACTGAAAAATAACAATTCCATTAAAACTGGGAGTGTCCCTGAACATGTCCTTTTGTAGAATAGATCCCTTTTCTTGGGGGAGTGCAACTTCTCACTGGTAAACTTTTAGTCTGTCTTGATTTGATTTTTGCCTTTTCTACATTTTTGTTCTGGATCCCCACCAGATTATTTGCCTTTGCCTGTGCCCCCTTGTTCCCCATCTGCCTCACTTTAATGTGAAATAAATCTCCCAGCTCTGTTCTATTCCTTGCATCCCATAGTCTTCTGCTCTCACTGAATCCCTGGGAGGATACAGCTCCGTTTATAAAACGCTAAAAGTATCATTTATATTTTTCCCACAATCCCTTTTGACTGGTGTCAGATACAGAAACAGTAAGAAAATAAACCTCAAGGATCAAAAAGCAAATCCCTGTGGCTCTATCTGCAGTAAGGACGAGATCCTTTTCCAATAAAAATGGATGATCTGGCTTCTCTCCCCTCTGCAGCCACTTTCTGTCTCCCTCCCGAGCCAGTCTGGGGAGTGTAGGATGGGACAGAGGTTTCTTCTGTGGGCAGTGGACACAGCACAGCACAGTGAGGGAAAGCTGAGAGAGGCTGGATCACTCAGCCTGGAGAAGAAAAGGCTCTGGGGTGGCACTTTGGTACCTGAAGGGGCTCCAAGAGAGCTGGAGGAGGGATTCTGTCAAGGGCATGGAGTAACAGGACAAGGGGAGTAGCTTCAAACTGGAAGAGAGTAGGTTTAGATGGGACATTAGGAAGAAATTGTTCCCTGTGAGGGTGGTGAGGCCCTGGCACAGGGTGCCCAGAGCAGCTGTGGCTGCCCCTGGATCCCTGGCAGTGTCCAAGGCCAGGCTGGACAGGGCTTGGAGCAGCCTGGGACAGTGGAAGGTGTCCCTGCCCATGGCAGGGGTGGAAGAAGCTGCTCTTGAGGTCCTTCCAATCCAAACCACTCAGCGATTCTCTGAGCCAGACCCCATTTCAGTGCCCAGCACAGCCTTGGGGAGTCAGGGCGCTGTCAGCACCCAAAGGCTGGTAAGGGATCCTCCCTCTAAGGAAAACCATCACAACTTCTGTAGTTACCTCTCAGCAGCACCAGGTCCCAGAGCCTTGCAGTGGCTCTGGTTCATTTTCATCTGCTCTGAGCACATTCCCCTGCTCCCAGAGGCACCAAGCCACACTGGCAGCATGGGGAACGAAATGCAAAGGGGAAAAAGTGTTCGACTCCTGTCAGGTAGGCAGAAATTTGGGTTTCCTCCTGCTCTCTGCTGCCTCCAGGAGAACACACCGTAGGTAGAAGGTGACCTTTTGTCTCCTTCCTGCCCATCTGAGCTGGCACGTGTGATGACAGATAGATGCCAGCGCGAGCAAATCGGGCTTGAACTCGCTCCAGAGAAAATTGTTGCAAGGCATCCACAGGCTGGGCTGCATTAGGGAGAGCACAGAGCAGAGGCAAATGTTTGTGTCATTTGCAAACGCCACTGTGAGGGGACAGAGGAACAGATGAGCATTTTGAACTCTAAAGGTTAATGCAGAGAACATGAAATCGTGCTCTGTATAAGTCTGGTTTGACTTTTGAAGACTACTCTCATTTGCAGGGAGTATGGATGAAATCAGATGAATCACTACTAGCTGGATTATTTCTTTTCTTTCATCTTCTCATTTTATTCTATTTTAAAATTGATTTCTTGCTTGTTATTTTTTTTTTCCCCACAGGAAGTTCCTGAATTCTGGATATTCATCAGAATTTTAGTTAGTGTATATGCTGGGACTTAATGGTATGCTTTGAAATTGGTGAGGATGGATATGGAAATCCTACAGCATTAAGACTTCATCTTAATGCTGTGGAAACATTATAAGAATAAAACTCTAATAAAAATCACAGATGTAAAAAAAAAAACAAAACAAAAACCAACCAAAAAAAACCCCGAAAAACCAAAAGAAAAACCAACCAAACAAACCAAAAAAAAATGGAAAAGAAATTTAAGTATAAGAAGTTTGAAAGCATATCCTTGCCTCTCCAAATAACAGTTTCAGGTTGATCTGCAGGAAAGGCCACAGTAACTCATTAACTCATCACCATTTAATGAAGAACTGTGTGTTCTGGCCACATCCATCACTGCCACTCTGCTCTGAATAAACTCCCTGACTACCTGAAGATGCACAACCCTGAGCCCTGCTAGGCTCTGCTTTCAGGCCAATGGCAGCTTCCTTCCCAGCACCTTGTTTTAAGATGTGAAGAATATTTTGGAATTAAAAGAGTACCATATTCATGGCCTCTCTCCCAACCACAGCACTGCTTTGCCTCTGCATCCTTTGAGGTTAGACACACTCAGAGTCCAGAGCTCTGTCCCTGGAGTTGGGGCAGAAGACTGGAAACACACGACTCATCTGTAACAAGTTTGGCAAACAAGGTAATGGCATGCCAGCCCTGAAGGTTTCATTAGTCTGTCTCTGTCCACGGCAGGCTGATCCTGCCTCTCTCCCTGAAGTGGCTGCATGCCAGCACCATCCATCTCTCACTGTCCTCTGGGCTGCAGAGTCCAGGTTTTTAATGGACACAGCCTGAGCAGGTTCAGTAGGTGCCTGCTGGAAGGGGCAAAGCTGAACCTCTGAACATCCTGAAGGATGGATGAGCATTAGGCAGCCTCACAAATTATTGTCTTTCTAAGGTCAGAGGATGTAAGGGCATGTTGTCACCATGACAGATTGAGAGATCATGTGCTCTGTGTTTAAGCCCAAAATATTCCTTACATCTTAAAATAAGAAGCCTGGAAGGCTCCCCACCAGCTCCATTTTGACATGTTCGAGTAGAGCTTTGCTGCTTGAGCTGGGGGGTGATGTATAATTTTGTCAACATTTTGCTACCAAAACTGCTGCCTTATGTTTATAATGTTTTTTGTCTGATTGTGCACATGGCTTTCCTGTTTTATCTCTTATGGCAAGGGATTTATTTTCTAACATGCAGCATCACTCATTCATTTGAGTTTCTGTTTCTAGACATTTACCTTTTTTACCTCTAAGCTGATACAGCCCACCCTGGCTGGAGTAAATTGTGCCATATCATCAGAGCTGTTGGGCTACTGAAGTAAGACTGTTTGCCATCATTTGTCCTTTTCTGGAGCCAGCTTCTTGCCTGAGGTTTGTGTATTTGGAGCCCTGTGGGGTCTGGGCTAGGGCAGAGGAATGGTTTAAAATGGTTTGTGATTGTTGTGGCAGCTGGAAATAGCCCATGGTAAACGGTGGCAGGACAATATTCTGTAGTTTAATTAATTTCCTTCTCAAGCTCCAAATTGCATTTAAACCTAAACGAAGATCTCATCCAAGCAGCAGCCAGCCTTTTATCCCTTTCTTCCCCCTCATTCTCTCTCAACTCCATCTCACTTCATCCTCTCTCCCACCTGCTTTCCCTGCACTTGGCTTTCAGCTGCTCCAGGCCATGATGAGCCACCTCACATTCCTGTCAGCAGTTTCAAAGGATTTATTGAATGTCAGTAGGACTTTGGGACATTTTTTTTCCTGAAAATATCTTTGTTTGAGTAGGAGTCCTGTTGGCAGGCCCCAGTGCCATTTTCAAAAGGACCTGTGTGGTGCAGGAGCTCAGATCTCAAGGAACAGTTGTACAGAGGGGTACCTGGATCCCTTATGTGCTGTTTAAAATCCCTGCCTTGCTCTGATGCAATCCAGTCAGAGAATGAAACCTCTTTACACAAGGATTTGCATTTCTCTTCTATAATCTAAGCCAGAAAATGATGTGTTTATGAGGACAGTGAGTTTGCTGTGTTTGTGGCTGCTGGATGAGTTTTCTGTTGGATTGGATTTATAGTTAGATGAGAAATATTCAGGGGACAGTTTTGTGGTGGAATAAAACTGTGTTTTTCCATCTGAGCAGGAGATCTACATGGCTGCTCTCAGGATGTACCTTTCCTCCCCAGAAGAAACAAAACTTTGAAGCAGATTCTGAAAGCCATGGTTCCTCTCCAGAACTGCCACAGACCAAGCTGTAGACCGTGGGTTTTGTGACTGTGAAGCTTCTCTGGAACTGCTGCATGAACCTCTCCTGCACTGAGGAGCCAGGGAGAGGGTTGCTGTGATGTCTGAGCAGGTGGAGCAGAGGACGGTTAAAAACCAGCCAGTTATGGGAAATCTGAGTCATGAAAACCATTGGATAAATTTAAATACATTATTCTAGCTTGGAGGAGGAGACCATCTGGGTAAGTTGAAGGATGTGTGTCTTGCTGAGGGAAGAGTTATTTCAAATGACAAAAGAACTGTCCTGAGCTGGAAAAATCTGCCAGGCCCAAGATTAAAAAACAGCTTAGAGTGACACTGATTTAATGTTCGCATGTCAAAAATCTAGCTAAGGGCCATCATATTAAAATGTTTTTTAAATACTTTTGCTCGTATTTGCCAGTTATATAAAGCAGGAAGGCCTGGAAATTTCTTCAGAACTTCATATTATAATGTTCCTTTTGGAGATTGTTAAAGAAATTGTGTATTTGAACTCCAAATTCCATGATGGCTCTGCTTTAAACAAAAAAGCTGGGAAAGAAATGGGAGGATCTCGCTGGAGCCAGGTTGCAGTGGGTTCAGATTTTAACTTGTTTCTAACAAGCTTTTAACTTGTTTTTGAGAGTTAAGGTTCTGGTTTGCCACCTGGCTCGTCCCTGAAGGTCAGGGTTAGTGGTGTTCTGGCTCTCTCTCCTGCACTGGCCTCAACAACGTGAACCTGGAATGCTAGCAACTAATCTCAGGTAGACTCCAATCCAATATCTATTAGTTTTCCCAGAGAGCAAGTCCTTATGGCAGAATCCCTGCTGGAAGCCAGCTGAGACCAGGCTGAGGAGAGGGAGAGGCAGAAGGAGAGAGCAGATGTGCTGGCTGTCCCGGGTTAGAGTGGAAAGTGGGGTGAGTAGCCCAGCACTGAGCTATGACTGAGGGTGAGGAAATGAAGATGGTGTGAGGCAAACAAGCTGAAATCAATGACTGAATGCCTCTGGCCATGCTGATGGACTGATCTGCCATAAACTGTGTGATAAAACACCCTCTGTCATGCTCTTCTGTCATCTTCTTGGGAAATGGCCTGCACAGCTCACTGGAACCACCACTCCTGGGGACCCAGGGACACCTACAGCCCTCAGTGATCTGACCCTGCAGAGATTGCCAAGGTCAGCAGAGAGGATCCAGGCCTGGTGCCATAGCAGAACAAGATTTGCAAAAAAATCCATGCAGGTACTGCTGTAAAGGCCCAAGGGTCTTCCTCTCCACCCTTGCTCTAGGCAGACATTGTAATTCTGAGTTTTACTATATTTTTTACAAGCATAGATCACAAAACCCTATGGTACAGACTCATCATTACCACTTTACAGATGGGGTCACTGAAGCAGAAAGATGGGAAATGACTTCCCTGGAACCATTAACGGGGTAAATGACAGGGCTAAAAATAGAGACCAGATCCTCAACCTTTCATACAGCCCACTGCCATTGCTGTCCCAGAGGAAGGAAGCCAAGGGAGTTGGTTAAAGTAGGTTTAACTAATTAACTAACTTTAACTAATACAGAACCCGACTGTCCTGGGTAAGATGCTTTATGAGATGCTCCACCAAGATCACTCCAGCAATCCAGCCAACATATTTTTGGAGAAAAAATGGTTGACAGAAAGGCCAGAGAGCCACATATGGCTGTAGTGTATGTCAATCATACCAACCTAATGCGTTCAGAAGTTCCAAATGCCTTTTAAAGCTAATGGTCTGTGCACTAATAGCTCCTGGCCCTGGCATCCAGGCTAGCAGCTGGTGCCCCTAATTGGTAGCCCTGAGGATGAGCACGTGGGCAGATTGGATTGCAGGAGCAGGGAATGGATTAGGAACCCTGCCTTGCTAATTCCATCCTTCAGCATGGTCTTTAATCAAGATGAAAAGTCAAGAGACCACGAGGGGGTAACAAACAACAGCTTTGCCCGATTACCAGTGTCCAGCTCACCCAGACCTGACAGGCACAGCCTGGAACAGCCCTGCCAGCAGCAGCTTGTGGAACTGCCTGAGCTGCAGCTGTTCTTCTTCCCCGTGGTGTGTGCTGGACAAAGCTGCAAATAGCATCACAGAACGATACACCTGACTCTGGCCTTTTTGGGGATGCAGCTTATTTGAGGGGTGGATGTCAAGCTGTATAAAAGCATCCAAGCACCTCCAGCTAAGCCCAGCGGAAACAAACAGCCTGTCTGACGTGGGCTTGTAACACCTTGTACCTGTGACAGCATCAGCATCTCTGCTTTTCTCCCGCTGGTCTCTGCCCTGTGGGGTGTGCAGGAGCCTCACCTTGTAAGGCAGGGCCAGGACAGAAAGAGCAAGAGCACTGAAATGGCCAAGGAAGGTTGTCAGGGAGCTGAAGCCATTCAAGGAGATTCCAGGCACTGCTGAAGGAAGGATGGAATGATCCAGACCACAGCAGCAGGGTGGTTTGAAAGGTGGTGTGCTGCTCGAGTGTGCAGAGCAGTGGGTACCACCTGTTTCCTCAATGGCAGGAGGTTACAAGGCACCCTCTGATGTCCATTTTTAACCCAGTAATTAGAGTTTTGATGTTCTCTGTGAAGCTTAGCCTGGAATTCACCCATTGGAACACCCTCCACCTCTGTCCCCTCCAGAGTTGGGGTGGCTCAGACACAAAGTTCCTGCAGCTGCTGAGGATCTCCTGCTGATGCTCTGCAGATGATCTAGAACCCACTCCAGTCTCCTGGATGAATTGGGGTAATTTGAGATGGATAATCTTTTGGGGAGACTCTCCCTGCCTCGCTGACTGAGGGTTTGCAGCTCCCAGATTTTGTCAGATCTCAGAACTCTAATTATCTTCCCAGTAACTTCCACTTAGTGGTTCCAGATGATGCAGTGGAAACCAGAATGCCACAGTGAGACACAGAAAGAGATCACCAGCTCTAAGCACACTCATCGTTAACCTTCCCACTGTTCTCCAGAAATATCCTTTCCCTCTATGCTTGTGACTGAGTCTGAACCTTGCTCCAGATGGCAGTGGGCTGAGGAGATGAAATTTTCCTGCAGTCAGAGCTCAGAGATGCACAAAAGAGGGAAATTGTGAAATTGCAATGACAGGGTTGTTTGGGTAGCTTATGATGTTCTGGCTTTAGAGAAATCCATGCCTAATGTGCCTGCATGGCAAGGTAAACTAAAGACCATATAATTCTATTTCAGCTTAACATAACAGGAAAAAAACCATGTCTCCTGGACTCCTGGCTTGTCTGCAAGCATTAGGGCTGGTTCCTACACGTGCTGCTCAGGCACTCCATGTTAAAGAGCTTAGGATAAAGCATTTCTGGGATTTGGTTGTTACAGAGCTTGAAGGCTTGGCTCTGCCATCCTCACACCTCCTTTAGAGGATGAGGCACAATGTGACTGTTCAGGGTTCATGGAGGAAAAAGACTCCATGGGTCTGGCACACCCCACCTCTTCTCCCCACTCCCCTGCTGCTTATTTTTTCTGGTTGTCACGAGGCTGGGCTCAGGATGAGGGCTGGTTCCAGGAGCCAGGCTGGAGCTGTGAATGAAGTTTGTACAGTGATGGAATAAGAATCTGTGATATGGCGTGCTGGGGGGAAACTGCTTGTCTTAGACGAGGCATTCCTGAGGGGATGGTGCCTTACAGAGCTGGAGGCTCAACAGGGAGTAAGGAAGCACCTTCCAGCACTGTGAGGTGTGGTGCTGCACCTCTCTGTGCCACAGTCTGAGTATCCCGTGGGGAAGGCTGAATTCATGGAGCTGGTGGAGTCTGGACATATCTTGGATTCTGTCTGCACTTTTCCTCTCTTTGTTTCCCCTTTACTTCACCTCTGTTGGCATTTATCACTGCATTTTCTCTCCCCACCTTCCTGTTCTGTTCTCCTGATCTTAACAGTCCAGCTTCTGAGCCTGGAACCTTAAGGAATGTTTGAACTCAGCAAATATTTTCTCTTCTTTTCACTCTAGTTGAAATGTTAGCTGAGTTTTAATACAGCACCATGAATGGCAGTGTGCTGAGGTTAGATCATTGTATATTAAACATGCAAAGAGATACTTTCCACAAAAGCTCCCTCATCTTTCACTGTATATTAATAATGCAGGGAGTTCTAGATCATCTGTCCCTGTCACTGCTGCTGCATTTTGATACACTCACGTGGAATAGCTGTTGGAGAGCAAAATACACAAGGATGTTCCCTGACCTTTTCCCTTCTCCCCAGCAGTAAATTTTAGAGATTCTGTACAGGCAACCAAGACTGTCCTGGCAGCAATATTTTGGTAATGTCCAAGTGTGGAGTCTGGACATGACCTGGCAAGGGGTGAGTGCTGTTCTGAAAGGTTATGTTGGTGCAGACCTCGATGCTTCCCTGAATCTCTTACAGGATCCTCTCCCGTGCCAAACAGTGAAACCTAATTCCCACTCATGTCTCTGATCTCTGTCTCACACCTCTGCAGGGTATGAGCATCCATCACTGAGAACAGTCCTGCCTGGAAAACTGTAGGACACTAGAAAGGAGCCTGTAGGGAGCTGGGGAGTTTATTTAGTTCACCCTCTGACCCTGAGGTTGCAGTGGGCTTCCACAAGATGGTGCAGATTTTTGACACTGACTTTGTGAAGTGGTGTGTGTCTCCCATAGCAACAATTTTTGTTGAAAATGTGGGAGGGAGCTGCGCTGCTGAGCTCCAAAAGTGGGCAGAGGCTGCACAGATGGAGTGGGCTGCCAGCCTACAGCTCCCTGCTACTGCTGGTTCCTCCCAGGGAGGGTCTCTGCTGTCCCCACAGAAGTGACAGGAGGAACCTGGGTTCTCTCCCCATGCACTACAAGATATTTTTCCTCATGAAATTCAGCTCCCCTCATCTGGGTACCGGCAGGAGGCAGGACTGAAGTGAGAAGCATCCTTTTGCACCATCATCTGTGCAAACAGGGCTGGCCTCGGTGTGGAAAGCCAGGGTCCCAGCTCTGCCCTGCAGCTGGCAGGCACAGCTACCACCTGCCTGTGTGGGCAAACACTGGCAGCTGCTGCTGAAATGCTCCAGCTTCCCGTGCTCCAACAGCCACAGTGCAGCTCTGCTGAGTTATCCCAAACACTGCAGTGATCCATGCTCCTCCTGTAGCCTCTGTAGAGTTCCCAGGGGTGACTGGGGTGGCAGGATCTCAGCCCAGGGATGGTTTTCCTGTGCTGGGTGCCCAGCTGGAGCTGTGCCCTGCTTGGGACTGACATGAGGAGATTTGTGTCCTGTGGGGCAGCTCATGGGAGAGGTGACACTGCTGGGGAGAGGCCAGCACCCACAGTCACAGGCAGACCCCCAGGGACAGCGTGCCTGGGACTGAGGGGTCACTTTCTGCAGAGAAACTCTGTGGGACTCTCTGGAGCAACGAGGACAAGGACTGAGCCTCCCAGAGCTCTCCCAGGCACTGGTACATTACAGCCCCAGACTGATGTCATTAATGAGACATCCTGCTTTATGTAATAATGAGTTTAGTGTGACTCACCATAATGAACAAAAAACAATCTGATGGGCCTCCTAATGGAACTCCTGGTCTTTATGTCCCAGTGCTTGCTATGAATTATTTACGACATCTGGAGGGATTTGTGAGTAATGAAATCTTTGCTGATTCTGTCTCACCTCAGATGGCCTCAAAGGTCTGGTGAGCAGCTTCGGTTCTGTTTCAGTCTCGTCCGTCACCTGCAGAGCAGCCAGCTTGAAAATTACTCTGTGTTCTTGTCCTCTACTTTCACTTAACTCTTGGCTATGTTTCCTCTGCCCTCCCCAGCTTAAAAAATAAGATTTGCCTTTCAGTGTCACACGTCTGCCTTGGGTGGGCTGAATCTGGGTCTGTCAGAAAGGAAGAGGATCTTATGCAGGGAAATGTGTGTGAGGTGTGCTTAAACACTGCTCAGTACTCAAACTCTTAGGTTTCACAGCCCTTCTCCTTTGCAGGTGAGATCCTAATAAAATCTGTAATGGAAGAGCCAGTGTGTGTGTCAGTCCTATCCATCAGCAAGCTCAAGGTAGGAAAAGTGGATGGGAAGTACGAGCTACTAAACAGATTTTATGAGCAATTGCAAACCAGGATTTGGTTTTGGTGCTTATGCTACAATATGAAATTTTTTTGAAGTAAAAAAAGGGATGAATAGACGAGGAAGCACAGAACTTTGTGGCTTTGATCATCCAAGAAATGAGCAGATTAAGCATCTTCATGAGGGAGGAAGCTGGCCACCACTTTAAAGGTAGGGGGTTTTGTTTAGGTTTTTTTGTTTGTTTGTTTGATTTTTAAAATTATTATTAAAAAAGAATCAACCAAACCCCTCCACCCCCCAAAAAAAAAAAAAAAATCAAGTTCACATTTTCACCCTTTGCCTTGAGGTTGCATTGCACTTCTGGAATCTGAGGCCGTGGGAAGACTTTTTGAAGCCTTGGAACAAAGAGCCTGAAGGGAATGTTGGAAAGATGAAAGATTGCTTCCAGAGCATGGATGTGAGCAGACAGGCAGGATTTCCCAGAGCTGGGAGCTGGTGCAGAGCTTTGGTGCTTGGCAGCAGCTCAGGGTGTGCCACTGCCAGTGGCCGAAGGGAGTCAAACCAAACATCTGCCACCCGTGGCTTTTGACCAGAGAGGGGAAATCCTCCTTATTCCAGAGATGAGAAGCTGATTAAAAGCACTTTGTGCCCTGCTTTTACTGACACGAGAAAGGCACAGATGTCAGGGTAGAGTTTCTATTTTTAGGAGCCTGCCCAAGATTACAAGCCTACAACAGAGCAATGGAGAGGGAACAAGGTTCTGATACAGGAAATTATTCAGAGGCTTTTGTGAGGGCCAGAGTGAAGGGATGGGTGTTACAGCACTGCATGGGTGGGATGCTGCCACAAACCCCTCGGGTTCTTGGCCTTTTCTCTCCTTTGGTGCACATTGCCCAAATCCCTAAGTATCTAACCTGTCAGATGCTCAGTAAAAGCAGTTTAGGGGAAAATTTTGAAACACCTGTTCTTAAAAAGCAGTGGCTGTTACAAGTGGGCAAGTTAAGCAGGTGTGATGGGATATTTTTATCCTTTTTCCCTGAGTAGGAGGATTTAAGAACACTTTAGAAACAGAACCAATGTTAGTTTTAAGCTCAAAAATTTAAATAGCTCAGAATTTTTCTAAAGCCATCAGAGACCACGTCTTTATAAGGTCCAGGCCTTTGTCTTACATTTAATGCCACAGAGGAGACTTTAAAACAGAAGCCAAGGGGGTGTTGATTGTCAAAGTGGGTGGTGGGGACACATCCTGGATGACGGTGTGGCCTTTGGCAGTGGTTATGTTTCACTATTAGGTAAAGCTTGAAGTATTTTTAACTCCAGCAGACGTCAAATCAGGAAGGGTAGTAAAAGCTGCTATTGCATCTCAGCTTTCCTGGTGCTCCTGAGTCAGGGCTGGCAAGGCTTGAAGGAATGACTCCTGCAAATACCAGGCCTTAGTGGTTTTAATCAGATATCCTCTCATGAACACTTTCTCACCCCCCTCTTGTAAAAAAACCCTTAAGAAAATTATTCTATCTTTGCATGCGCCATTAAAAAGAACGCAAATAATAATGTTAACTAGATTTATATTTATTCCTGGTATAAATTTCCCCACTAGGGAAGTTTGTCTTAATCTCTTCAACAGACTGCAAAGGCTTTGTCCAGCAGATTGATGTGCTTTGTGAATTACCAGGTCTTAGTCAGAGGATGACTTGGCTCCGTTTCCCTGAGAGCAATAGAAACATGTGGGATACGATGGGAAGAAAATTTTATAAAGGAACCTGAAGTCTCCAAGAACACCATGACTGCTAATTCTTCCCAAGATGCAAAGTTTAAAAAACAATTAGATGGAGGCACAAACTGTGCTGGCAAATCCAATTCCGTGGGCACAGTTTTGTCTTAGCAATTGCAAATTGGATGGTGAGTTGAATTCTCCCCTGTGGAAAAGGAGAAAGCACAAAGGCTTCTGCCCCTCTAAAATCCTGCTTGTCTCCGTGGTGCTCACAGAGGCTTCATTAATGAGGTATTTAAGCGTGCTGCAATCATCCTGCAGCCCAGGAGAGCAGCCTCATTTTGCAGCACAAACTGGAGTGCAGGAGCTGTGTTAACACTTCCCTTGGCTTGGTTGGCCTGGGAGCAGCAGCCTGCAGCATCCCAAACCTCCAACCTTCTGGGCAGGCTGTGCTGCAAACCCCATCTGTTGCGTGGCAGGTAACGAGGATCCCTTGGAAGGATCCTTCTGGGAGCCTTGGGCGGTTTTATCTCACCTTCCCAGGCACCAGGTGACTCTTACAGAGCTGACAGGTGGGGGAAAGACACAGCCCCTGTGCCTCCACCCAGGCAGAGAGAAATGTGCTCTGGCTGCAGGCTCTAACTCTTTCTCCATAACTATTTTTATTCCCATTTTATGGCTCAAAGTAACAGGGAGTAAGAGGATGTAAAGTGGCTTTACCATAACTGAGAATAAGGTTCTAGAGATCCCAAGAAGTCTGTTAGGAAGCTCACTGATGTGTGGTAATTAGAGGTGCTTAAGTGTTTGTGTATAGGGATAATGCACTTTCTGTAAAAATATAATCTTCCATGAAAAATAAAGTATTTTAAATCAAATCAATGCATAGACTTTTCTCTTTCATCCAGAAGATTTAAATGAAACGTATCATTCCAGTCTAGTGGATCCAGATCAAACTATCTTGGCATGTTAAGCCAAATCAAAACATGTCATTTTCAGTGAATTCACTATTTCTTTGTGTTTGCCAGAGCTGGTTCAGTTCCTGCAGGAGCTGTAGGTCAGATTTCTGTGATGTCCCACTGCTGCCTGCGAGTGTGGTGGCTGCTGTCCCTCCCTGGGCTTGGTCCTGGCAGGCAGGACAGAGGGACAGGCAGGTGTCCCTGCGAGCTCTGCTCTGCTGGGGAGCTGGGGCACAGTGTGTGGGTGAGGGCTCAGCAGGAACCCAGTGCTCAGCAAAGCAAAACTTCTTGATTGATGCAGGTAGAAATGTTTCCAAACAAAATACTTTCAGGTAATCAGATTTTCTGATGGATAGGAGCTCCACTTTTCAATATTCTCTAACCACTCTTGCCTATGACTCACACTTGATTTGCTTTTACTTTAGGCAGAATTCCCCCTGTGCTACACCTTGCTGTGCTCTGGGCTGAACCAGACGAGGAGAAACCTCTTAGAAACCCCTTTTTTCGGGAAATCCTGAAACATTTTGAGATTCAGCCACATCTGAACTCCTTTCCTCTCTTCATCTCTTAATTTGCAAAGCTTCACAGTTGCTTCTGTAGCTGGAGGCTTGCACAAATACTTGAAACCACACCTTTTACACCCCCACTGATAATAGGGCTTCAACAGGCCCAGAATGGACAGTCTGTGTGCATCTTCTAGGCTGACAGGCAGATCTACCTCTAAGCCACCTTCTTTAAGTGAGCCAAGTCCTCTGGATATCCGGGAATTTACATAAATATAAATTTGCAACTCGCTGTGAATCAATTAAGTTGACTGAGTCCACCTAATTAGGCTTTTCCTACACACATTTGTAAACACTGGATGTGCTCAAGTGAAATGTCAATTGACTCTAGCCCAAGCTTTGTCCCCAGTGAGCAGCAAAGCTCCAAAGGCTGTGCACAGGTCTTGATTTTGTTCCCCAAACTGCAGCATTAAAGCTGTGAAGGATTGGGGTGGTTGACAAACACTCAGAGTTTGCCTGAATAAATGAGTAATGCTGACTTTCTCTCCCAGGCCCACTGGGTGCTGAGTGTGATTAAAGGCAAGTCAGGAAGGACTGCATGCTATTAATTCTATCGAGGAAATCTCCTGCGTTATTCATTAGATGTATACGGCTTTTTCTTGGGGGAGAGGAAATAGAAAAGCACCTTTGGTTGTGCTGTAACATCTGTGAGTACAGCTGGCACTTTTTCTCTGTGTTCCACTTATTATGGGCAATTTGGATGTTTTCTTCTCCAAACTTCAATTAAAAAAAAAAAATACAGCTCAGCTCTAAGGAGAAGAAACTTGGAATGCTTGTTATTACCAGGGCAAAGCCCTCACTCCTCTGGCAGAGACAGGAATGGCCACGCTCCTGTCGAGCCTGGGCTGCAATGTCTGCTGTTATTTGTCAGCCTGCCAGTAATCAGGTAATTTCATGTAATTCCTACACTTTCAATCATGTCTGGTGAGCAGATGGCAGAATTCAAGCCCATAGATTTTGTGCAATGACACAGCCTGATTCCAGACCCAAAGCTGGTTGCAGCACAGTCACTGTCTTCAGGACAGAGCTCAAGTCCCCTTCTGCCTCTGCAGGGTGGATTTGGGTTGGAGAGGCTCCAAGATGGGATAGGGTCAGCCACCAGCAGCCTCACCTGGGTGGAAATGAGATTAAACACCTTCCCTGTTTGTAAAAGGCTGAAACCACCTCTTTCTGGTGAGGGCCAAATACATGGGGATGGGAGCACAGGTGTCTGGGGTTTGTATGTGCTTTGCTCTACCTTGGTTCGTAAGTTTGACCAAGAAATGTGATGGTCCATGTCTTATTTCTCCTGACTCTAAAGAGCAGAAACACTCCCCTTCCACACTGAAGGAGATGCAAAGCTTAACCCACAAATGACCATGGAGTGGTCTGATGAAAAACAGAGAGGAAATTTGAAATGTTTGGATTTGGCCAAGATTTGAGCATGTCTTTCCAGGCAGCTGGTCCAAAATAACATTTTGCTGTTACAACAGAGGAAGCCTTGTGCATGCTGGGAGGAAGGGAGACCAGCCTCTCCTGGGAAGTGCATCTCCACCAGCCTCCTTTGGGAAGCACAGCCTGGAACATTTGCTGCTCCGGAGTTGGGCTTTAACAGCTCAAAACACAGGGTGTTTCCTATCAGCCTCACCTGGCTGCTGCCTGAGCCCTCCTGTTTGCCCCTGGGCTCTCCCAAAGAAACAGTCTGAGAGTTACCTGGAAGAAAGAAAACCTGAAGATACCAGTGTTGCACAAACATTAGTGACACCCCAGGAGGATTTCACCATGCATCAGATTAATGAACAGTATGTGGAAATTTTCATTCCCTCTTCCCGTTAGCTTGAGAATTTATCTTTTTGATGCTGTGGCAGCTGGGGAAATGCAGCCACTGCCAGAGCACTGCTGGGACAGCAGGACCAGGGGCCTCTGAGCATTGCAGGGCTGTCATGGAGGCAGCAGAACTTTTGGGGGAATCCCTGGGGATGCGGTGAGACTCATCCTCCCCCCCAAGCTGAGCTGCTCATTGCTCTGTGGGGTGTGCTGAGGCACTTTGTCCCAAGCATGGATGGATCAGTGATTGATGCTTTCAGCTCAGTTAGGACCCAGAGGGACTTGAAGGTCTCCTGGAAGAACTCTTAGGTCCTGCACAGGTGTTCATTGTTCTGGCATGATGGAGCTGATAAATGAGAGGACACAGCTGTACCCAGGTATATCTGGGCTGCTTGGGTGCTGTGATGCCTTTTGTATGGGCACTTCCCTGGTGTCTGGCTGGACCAAGGCAGGGGGAGAGCTGTTCTCTGCAGGCATGGCCTCTGAGCTTGGGAGCTTTGTGGGCAGAGCTTAACCCAGCTCTTGGAAATGTTGCCCAGGGACAGGGAGAGTTTTGTGTAGTGGGAAAAGTGACAGAATCCAGGGGGGAGACAAGCATAATTCTCTGCAGCTTTTGTGGCACCTGTTCACATTTGTGGAGGTGATCCTCCTGCTCCTTGTGGCTGCTGTCCTGACACATGTGCTTGGAGGACTGGCAGTGGCCAGAGTGCTCCACTACCACCTTGCTTCCCCATCCCTCCTCCAGCTGTGCAGATGGGAGATCCATTCCCAGCTGTGATAGGCATTGTCTCCTGTGCAGGTTCCTCAGGTGCAACACGGACTCAAGCTTGTCTGAACCTTGATGATAAGCTCTCCTTGTTAAAAGCCATTATATTTGCTACTAGCTGAGGATAATTCTGACTGACTACAGCAGTTCTCCTCTGCATGTAATTGAATTCATATTCATCATAAAGCAATGAAAAATAAATTGTGTGTGTGTTTTTTTCCTCCTCATAAAGCAAGGCATGCTGCTGGCTCTGCCTTCCCTCTAATCTTCCCCGCTGCAACCCATTGTAATAGAATTCATGGGAACAGAACAGCCAAAATAGATTGTGAGGTTTTGACCCACCTAGCTCAAAGTAAGTTTATTTCAATGCCAAGGAGGAGTTGATTAATTCAGTTGGTTTGAAGGGAAGGCTAAAATCTTAGCTTAAGATTCTTCAGTATCAAAGGACGATGCTGGCCTGGTTGTAGGCTGGGCTTGGTGGTGTGGCAGAGGATCTGTGCCTCAGGTTGTGGTGGGAGTTGCCAAATACACTACAAATCCATCAGCCCGAGTCTAAACTCTTAAAGAATCAGTGTTTCCATGAAAGTTTATTTACTATTCTGTGTCTATCTGCTGTCCCCGAGGCAATGACACGAGCCTGGTGCAGAAGAGGGGAACTGATGTGGGGCTATGGGGATCGAATTCAAGGGCACTGCTGTGCCAGCTGCACATTCCTGTGTCTCATCCTGCCTTGCAGCTGGTGCCTGTCATCATGCTGGTCTAGCGTAGATATGTCCTCAAGGCAGATATCAAAATATCCTCTCTAAATTCTTTTAGAAGCCTTTTAGTCTGGGCATCTCACAAGTGGCAGATTTTTGGTGGGAAGCTGGTCAGCCAAGCCCATCATCCATGTTTACCTTCTCCTTTTATTCTCCTGTCTTTGATAGGATCCAGAAGCTGGGAGCTGATGGTGCCTGTGAGCAGAGTTGCTGCTGAGGCCTGTCAGAAATGCTCTGACAGGAAAAAAGCAAGGTTTCCTGCAGCCCCTGGCTTGCTGCCAGCTGTGGGATAGCTGCCTCACGGGCAGAGCAGACCAGACAGTCCTAATGCACCAGAAAATGAGCGAGTTTTGTTCAACAAAGGGTCTAAATGTCTCTCTAGTTAATTATTAATTTCATTATGGTGAAATCATTTATTGCATTTTAATACTGAAAAGGGTTGCTTCTGCAGCTCGTGGAATGAACATTAGAAGAAATAAGAGGGAACTTGTTGCTAATGGCTCCTGGGAGTTGTGTGAGTGAGCAGCAGGAGCTAGAGAGGTTGGGGCCATCTGTGAGGCAGAGCTTCCTCTCTGATCAGTCCAAATGATGGAACCTGACCGAGAAATGGGATGAGGAGGGTTGATAGACAGCTGTGCTCCAAGACAAGACAGGCAACGCCTTCCTCTGGGGACCTTTGCACTGCGTAGTTTGCTCTGGTGGCCGTGTCCTATCTGCGGGAAGAGCTGAGGCTGTGAGGAAATAACAACTGTCTGCAGCTGTTAAAATAATTCATCTATCTTCTGCCTTGTGAGGGAAGTCAAGAATTAAAACCTGAAAAAGGGAAATTTGGTGCATGATGCAGTAATTCGACTGGGCATTTGATGATCTTTTGAAATTAGAAGCCTATTTTTGATGTTTTTTCCTTGGAATATCGTATCTCTGTGTTCCCACCCTTATAGTTCTTATATTTTTGTAGCTTGGCAAACATTTGCTGCTGGAGATAGGAGTTGTCACATGAGATCAGAAAAGTAGTTTCCTTAGGTCAGAACATTTTCCAGGCCAGTAGAGACAGTTCAGATGCCACCAGGTATAACCCAGAAAATCAAATTAAATTAAGGGTATTTGTGATATGAGTATGATCCCATGGATCCCACTGTGAGCATTTTTAAATTTTCTGACAATATCCCTCTTTTCTCCTTAGAAATTGGGCACTTCCAGCACTGCTAGGAACCAAAGTGTGACCAAGTAGAAAATCCAAGTTGAATTGATGACTGAGCTGGAAAAAGAATCAGGAACCCAGCTCCTCCAGAGCATTGCAGGAGAAGGAATTACCACAAAATCCTGTTTGGATTTGATTTAAGGCATCATTCCCTTCTGAAGTTTAATGTTCAGGAGATAGAGTCTTCGCACCTGGATCTTCTTCTGAAACCACCAGAGAGAGGAAGTAAAAGAAAGGTGAAATACCCAAACTCCTGCTCCCGTCCCTCCTGCAGGGGATGTGTATCCTCACCTGGTGGGTGACTGCCATCCATCCTCCCTCTGAGCTACAGAGCTGCTCAAGAGGAGAGCCAGCACTCCTCGGCAGCTGCTTAAGCTGATTGCATCCCCGATCTGCCTGGTCAGCCTGTGAATACCCTTCCCTCCTCTCCCCACTTAATCACTGCTGCCAATCAGCGCTATTGAGGAGAGCAACAATACATTTCAAAGCTCAATCACCTTCATAATCGTCTCACTGTCAGCACATGGAATCCCTGGAGGGTGGAATTACTGACAGATGAGTGCAGGGTGGTTTTGCAATGGAAATGTTCCCTCCCGTGTGTATGGGTCTGGTGAGCGCACACACAGCTAACAAAGTGTGTGTGTTTGGCTCTTAAAGGTGGGCTAAGGGCTGGGCTCAGCAGGTGTGCACAGGGCATGCTCTGCATTTGAACAGAAATATGAGAAATATGCTTAAAAAACACAGTCATGTCGCTGTGACACTGGTCAGGGTTTAAATGCACTCAGGGCATGGAGAGGGCTCAGTGGGGATGAGTTCCTGGTAGTCCCTGTGCTGGATGATCTTCCTGGTGCTAAATCTCACTGTTGTGCAGTCTGCTTCCTCTTGTTTAGTTTTTAAATTAGCAGTGACTGGAAGAAATCTGAGGAATTCAAAGAATCTGTCTGCATTTGTGGAGATGATCCATGGGACCATCTATTCAAGTCCAGGTAGATGCTCTGGCAAGGGGAGGAAGTCCCACTGCACAGCCTCCATCTCCTCACCTTATCCCACCAAAAGAGCTCTCTGGAAGTTTGCACTAGAAATTTTCAGTTCCAAGCGATGGGAATTTTCCTTCAAAAACCTCTTCAACTGAAAAATTTCCAATTTTACTTGCTATCCACTCATTCTCTTCCAGCTTTCTCTCTCCTTCACCCCTGATGATGTGCAGCAGCCAGAGATAAAGCTCCTTAGCTTTAATGCTCTGGAGGGGTCCATCTGGCTCCTGTCACGAGTCCTACGCTCAGTTTTGGGGACATCACCAGGAGCAATGTCACCCCACAGCCCTGTGACAACATTTCTTGGATCATTAACTCCTGACCAGCACCACAGAGCAGGACTGATGGTAAACAGTGCTCTTTTGTGGTTCATCACCCCAGAGTTAAGATTCTCATTACAATCTGCCTCTTATCTATGCCACTAGCCTATAATTTTAATCCCAAACATTTGGGTGTGTAATGAAGCAATGCTCTTCTGTCTTACATCCTGGTGTAACCTGTGATTTATAACGTGCTGGAAATACAAAATCAAAGAAGAGGGAATAAAAATAAAACAGCAGCAGACTTTTGCCCTTTGACACGTAAAAAGTGTTGTGATGACTTTAAGGTTTGCAAGGAAAACAACTGACTGTCTGCATCTGTGTATTTCAGAGTTTCTATATCTGTCTGAAGGTAATTTTCAAGGTTTTCTTGTCTGGTGTTCTACAGTGTAAATCCTGATATGCACTGCCTCAGAGGGAATGCTGTGAGCAGGATCAAATCCCAGTAATTTCTGCCTTTGACTTACCAAGACAGAGTGTCAGTACAATTCCTTGTGTTCCCATGGGCCAGGTGCTACTCCTGGAGGCTCTGGGCAAAGGTTTTACTGTCAGTGACCTCTGGGCACACAGCTGTGCTGGGGCTCACACTGTGGGCTGTGGGGCCCAGTCCTGA
The DNA here is from genome assembly GCA_013400175.1 of Phainopepla nitens. Lineage (NCBI taxonomy): Eukaryota > Metazoa > Chordata > Aves > Passeriformes > Bombycillidae > Phainopepla > Phainopepla nitens. Next base: position 187,262 of record VXBQ01017668.1, read on the forward strand.
GCCAGGGGGTGCTTTATTTGCTGCACATGTCATTTTCAGGGTACAGATGCTGCTGCTGCTCTGGTATCACCACCTGGAACAATGTGATTCCTACAAGACACATCCCAGGGCCCCGTGGCTGTGCAAGATGATGGGACGTGTCACAGGATCACAGGATGGTTTGGGTTGGAGGGGACCTTAAAGATCCTCTCATTCCACCCCCTTCCACTGTCCCAGGTTGCTCCAAACCCCGTCTGACCTGGCCTTGAGCACTTCCAGAGATGGGGCGGCCACAGCTTCTCCAGACTATGTGCTCAAGCACTTCCCCATCCTCACTGGGAAGAATTTCTTCCCAATATCCAGTCTAAACCTACTCTCTGTCAGTTGGAAGCCATTCCCCCTCGTTCTGTCACTAATGTTCTTGTGAATAATCTCTCTTCCTCTTGTGGCACCCTTCAAGGCTGGGGAGGAGTGAGGAAATGTGAACTATTGGAAAATGTGGTCGGAAAATGTGCACCAAATCAGGCAAGTGTCCCATGGGGAGGAAGATCATTAGGAAGAATGTGGAGATTCTGGGCACCTTTCCAACAAGGAACAGGAGAGCATCTGGGCCAGGCAGTCTGGCCAAGAGCTGGATGCCAACAGGAGAAAGGCAGGCAGGATCAGCAACACCAGTGAGTTCACAGCCAAACATGTGGCTCTATAAAGTACATCCTAAAATTCGTTGTGCCACAAGGCACGTGCCAGATATCTGCAGAGCTGCTGAGGTCTCACACCACCAGCCCTGGGGTCATCAGGGCTTGTGGAAAAACCCTTGGGGCTTTGCAGTGGGGACCCAGGGGTTTGAAGTGCCATCCCATGCTGTTCTGATATCTTCAGTAAGTCTGGGGGAAATACCCATGTTTGCCAAGGACAACCCCCTGGCTTAGGAGGTGTGTGAATGAGGTAAATGTGTGGGCAGGAAGAGGTGTAATTTTATTGTTTATTTTTCCTAAAGAATATATATGATTAAAGTTGAGATGACATGAGAGAGTGAGTAGACAGCAAAAACCACAAAACTTTAGGATTTCAGCACTGGGAGAAGATTTCCTTGGAGAATGACAGTTAGGAGGAAAAGTCAAAGTACCAAGATGGAAAGAATCAATGTTACAGATTTTAAACTGGCAGGAAAAGCAATAAACTTCTTCCTTTTGGCTGCTTGTCCAAGCAAGCCACTTTGGATGGAGGGTTTCCCTGTAATGAAAATTATATGATTTCATCTTGGAGACTGGAGTGATGTAATAACCATGTAGGGACTGTTTTAATGTCTTTCACGGGTCATTGAAAACTGTCTGGCAAATTGGATCATGGACTACAGGGAACACTTCTGCTACAGCAGGAAAATGGTCTGGATATAACAAGTGACCGAAGGGTTTTGAAAAATCCCACCATATGTAATAGTTCCTGGTTTCAGCCATAAAAATATACCTTTTATTTTCACTCTCTTATTTTTTTTTTTTTGTTGTCTTTTAATATAGTCTTTCCTTCTCATTCAATAACCCTTCTTATACCTTCATTCTCCCTCTATATTAAGACCTGACAATCCATTAAGGCAAATCCTATATTTTGAATTGCATCTAAATTGATAGTAGAACATGGACTGCCTGCCTCAAAACCACTTCCATTCTCTTGTGCTGGAGATTAGATGGATTTTCTTTCTGCAAACAAATGAAAATTTTGATTGTATGTGTCATTTAAATTGCAATTCCATCTTATTAAATGGTTCCAGGCAGTTGGTGCTGGGAACATTGTAATAAGGACTCCAGCATCTGAGACTGTTTGGCTGAATCAGTTGGCCAATTCCATGCTCTTTGTCAGGAAATCCTGGCTGTGGCAAAGTGTGAAAACTGAAAACCACTTGAAAACACAATGAAAATAAGTGGTTAATGATGTGACTAATATTTAAAGTGGTTTAGGATGGCAGCTGTTCCTTTCTGCATATTTCAATGCCATAAGGAAAAACATTCTTGGACTTCTTATTTTAGTGTACACCTTGGTGTTGCAGCATCATTCATCTTCCCTCTGTAACATCCCAGATATCCCTGAAGTCATTGACAAAGGAAACCAGACATGAAATAGATGCTGGCTTAGACTAAAAGATAGCATTTCAGTTGTGCACTAATGTTTTTCTATCTTCCCCAAACAGGTGCCATTTGTCAGCCATATCCAAGGAAGAATGTGGGCTTTGCAGTCTTCATTTCCAGGCATGGAGGCCTTGAGAGGCACTCAGCATCCTGGGAAAGTCCTGGCTCCAGAGAGCACCAAAGGAGGGCTCCCTCTGATCCCAGATGGACTTTCTTAGACCTGCTTTTCTCCATGGAAGATCCACAGCCTGGAACACTTCCCTGAGGAAAGTACTTCCATCTCCATATTTAAAATAGCACCAGACAGGCTTGTTTTAACTCACACATAAATCTCTAGTCAATCCCCAAATCATTGAGAAGTGTCTGGGGTGGGCATCATAGAGTCCCTGCTGTATGAAGGTCACTGTGTGGAGAAGAGTAAGATTCATGGAGGGGAAGCAAACAGGCAGCACAGAAATACTGTCGGCTTGTGAAAGTCAGATTAAAATAAAATAACACAGATTATATTAGTTTGCATGGGCCAGCCCTGCCTTTTAGTTAGTTCACCGAGCTGAAAGGGTGGCAGGATTTTTTTCTTGTTTCTTTTTTGTCCAGGTCTGATCTTTAATGAATGTGAAATTGGACCTCTGCTCCTGAAAGCTGCAAACAGCCGAGTACAAAGGGGGTATGCAACGCCACAGCCTGGGGCAGGGGTTGAGTTAAGGGGTCTGGAAACACCAACAGCACAAAATCCATTACAGACTGTCTAGTGGAAGGTGTCCCTGCATACATCTGGGAGGTTGGAACCAATGATCTTTAGGGTCCCTTCCAACCATAACTATTTTGGTATTCTATGATTCTACGCTGTCACTTTTTTTTTTTTTTTGAACCTAAATATCAGTTGAAACATTTAGTCTTTATTTCCATATCACAGGACATTCTGAGTTAGAAGGGACCCACAAGGTTCATCAGATTCAGCTCTCAACCTTGGTGTTTTTAGCACCACTCTTTAACCAACTGAGCTGATCTCAGGTAGCTCCTGCCTGGAACCTGCACAACACCTTCCAGGTTAAAACAAAGGGATTTTTCCCCAAAAACCTCTTCACAGAAGCAGCTCTCTCCCAGCAGTGTCAGAACAGCATGAGCTGGTGGCTGGACAGCATCAGCTGGTGGCGACACAAAGGCGCCTGATGCAGAAAGGAGCTCAGAAATACCTGTGTTGTTACTCACCCCTCTCTCTGCTCCAGGCAAAGCAGGATTTTTAGGAGCTTTTCCCGTGGTTTGAGTAAAATCCCCTGAAGAGGCCACCAGAGGGGGCAGCTGCCACTGCTGCACAGCCCTGGAGAGCGGTGCCAGCACGGCGCACGTTCTGCTATTATTTATAGCTCTCTACCTATACTTATGTGAGTGGGGCTAATTAGTAGATGGAATTAGCCTACTGCTCTCGGCAGCATAATTGTAAACAATTTCCCAGCGTTTCACTCCCTGAGTAATGAGTTTCTCCTGGAAATACAAAAGATGAACTAATGATAATCTGGCAGTTTATAACAGGAGGACAAACATTAATTATATGGGATTAGAATGTGATCCTCCAATTTAAGTCAGTTTGGCATTTCTAGGCAGAATTGGATCTTAAGAGTTCTATGGACACTTGTCTGAAGCATTTTATCTTCCTTTTTTTCTGTTTTCAAGCTGTCTTTTAGCTTTATCTTTTATCCACAGATCTAACCATCATCAATTATTTTGAGGCAGAGCTGGTAGGCCAGATGTTTTTTCATAAGACAGTGATATAATTGTGCACGAAAAATATGTACAGTATTAAGCCTAATTTTCATTTAAAGATGACCACACCAGGAGACCACATTGCTGCATGTCCAGGGATGTAGCTCAGCTTTGATTGCATTTATCATGGAATCATTTAGGTTGCAAAAGACCTTTAAGATGATTGATAAGCTGTAGGCTTAAATATGGGATGTGGGATTTATTAAGGTCAGAGCCGGAAGAGTGGTGCAAATAATGCTGGGATTATAAAATATTCACTGAATAAGGTCATGTCAGCAAACTGGGCCATATATCTGTGTTTGTCATGGGACTCCACTGACTGCTGATGGTCCCCGAGAGATTCCTTTGAGATAAGGTGCAAATCTTGCATTTTTCAAATTTTCTGTTCAAATTTTTCTAAAGTCCTGTTCCACCCCCTGCCATGGCCAGAGACACCTTCCACTGTCCCAGGCTGCTCCAAGCCCTGTCCAGTCTGGCCTTGGACACTTCCAGGGAACCAGGGGCAGCCACAGCTGCTCTGGGCACCCTGTGCCAGGGCCTGCCCACCCTCAGAGGGAAGAATTTCTTTAAGGTTTCTTGTAAGGTTTAATCTGATTTTTTTAACATTTACATTCACAGCTGTTCCCTGAAAATATTCTGACCTTTATCTTCCCCTTGGCAGCAGATGAACCCAACAGCTCTGGGTGTGTCCCAGCACTCACAATATCTGCCAGCTGTGCATTGCCATGGAATGAGAGCTGAAGGGGGCTGTGACTCCCTTTGGGGCCACCCCAATCCACATCCAGCACCTGCCACGTCTCACCCTCTTCCCTCTCCATGGAAGAATAATGCTATTATCTTCCCCTTTCCTGTGCCTTTTCAATCAGTGGAAACATCTCTTTCCTCAGTTCACCTAAGTGTCAAGGGTTGATCTTTGGGCTGAAATTCGTACCTGAATGTGGGAACAAATTTTACAGAGAGATTTTTGTTATTTATTGGCAATTCAAATACAAACAGCCAAGGACTGGCTCAACTGAAGGTCATGTGTAGTTTCTTTAGTTATTTTGTTTTAATGTAATAACTAAGTATTGAATTAATTTTTTACCAATCTGGACTAAACCACATCCCTCCTTTTAGATGAACCCTTCCATACTCCCTAAAATTACTGATAAAAACAATCTTTAATTTTATTTCTTTCTGTATCCATCCATTTTTCAGCACGTCCTCACACAGGGTTGTTGCTTCACTGAGCCCCAAACACATCTCACTGCAAGCTCCTTGTGATTCTGCCACATTCAAAGTATTTGGGATGCAATTTTTCAGAGCAGGTCCCTGCCCTACTGACTTGGTTAGGAAAGAGTTTAGGCAAAAGGATTTTGATTTTCCAAGAAAGAGGATAAAGAGAAATGTTGTTTTACTTACTCTACCATAAAAAAACCAAGAAACAAACCAAACCCCCAGCAGTCTCTCCTTTTAGAAGGTGCTCCTTGCTTTTGAGCTGGGATTTGAAACCCCTGTTGGGGATTTTCCTGTCTTGAAACTACATCAAGCACATCCCTCCGTGCATTTGGAAAAATGCAGTGCATGGAAAATGCAGATTTGCGAGGTCTTTGTTGCTGAAATCACCGAGGTCTTGTTTCGATTGCACTAGAGGAGCTCATGTGTGGGATGAGGGTCTCTGCTGTGGCTGGGGGGGTGAGGGGCTGTGACCTGCAGAACCCACGGGCACGGGAGGCCAAAGAGCTGAAACAGCATTCAGGGCCTCTTGGTGATGCCAGGCAGGGCACATGAGGGGTTGAGAACTCTCTTTCAGATCAAGAAATGCCTGGACCTGCGGAATGTTAATGGCCAGGCTGGGCTGGGGTAAGTGCTGTGGGAATATGACCAAGTTTAGAGCTCGGAGGAACAAAACACAAACCCCCAGGAGCCTTCATTTTCTGTTGTCTCCTGCCTTCTTCCCTTTGTACTGCCTTTAATCCTGAGAGCACCACAAGACAAGCAATCCTTAACAACCAAATTGATTGAGTCTCAACCTGTATTTAAATGGGGACAGTCCAATCTCAGAAGCTGAGCTGTCGGTTCCTTATTTTGTTATATTACTTTAATTGTGCTTATTTGGAATTAGAGAGCCAAATTCTCTTCTGGCAGAAGCTATTGTCACTAGAAGGGATTTCAGCTGTAAAAGTCACATTTGTTTTAGCATTGTGTATTATTTATTAGCTTATAAAGCACCATTAGCAAATGCCACTGCACAGTGATGGATCCCCATTAATTTTGCATTAATGCACATCCCATTTAATATATTCTAGATTGTGGCACTGGGGTTTCTGGGCGGTTTTGCATCAGAAACCCACTGGTCCTGTCCTTTGGTGTGTCAGGTGAAGTGGGGTTAACGATGCCTCCCTGAAATGGAGCTGTGAGAATGGAGAAGTCCGTTCACACCTCTACAGCAGCACTCAGATCTTTCAGAGGAAGCAGGGTGTAAAAAAAAGCATTTAAATCTGGGTGGACTTGTGATAGCTCTTGGTATTCTGGATTTGTAAAGGAGGACAGAACAATCTACTGATATTTATTTATGCTAAATATCACAACGGGGCTGCCAGAGGTGGAGCACACACTGGTTAGGAAGGAAGTTTGGATAACTTGGAGAGGGATCCCAGACTAGGGCAGAGCTTGTGCTGCATGATGCATGTTGCCATCCTGCCTCTCTCAGGTTTGAATCCTTTCTTCAGGTGTCTGGCCAGTTTGGGGTTTCTTTCCAGAGCTGCCCACAGAAAATAATGCTAAAACTCCTGAACAGATAAGGATTTAAAGTTTCTCTAATTTGTATCCAGCCAAGAGGGCTGGAGTGAGAGTCCCAGCTGGGTGAGTGCCCTGGAGCACTGTGAAAGTGTAGCACGACTGGGGGAGTGCAGTGGTCAGTCAGAGCAGGGGAAATTCAGAACAAAGGGCAGTGGCTGGGTAACAAATGGGCATGGTGTGTTCACTGACATTTGTGAGCCCAGTGGAGGCTCAGCTGGCTGAATGCTTATGGCTTGTCTGCATGCCTAAAGGGAAATAAGTATTTATTTCACTTTTCTTTATGGTCAGTATCCACTAAGAACCATTTTCTGGCTGCTGTTAGCTGTGTGCTGTGGTGTTTGTATCAGGAAAGTAATGAGATACTATTTCACAGGCTGGAAATGCAGCATGGAATCCTGGCCCTCCAGAGCACTGTGCAAAGTTTCCATTAACCCTTGAGGTGCCAGGATTTCATCCTCAGTCCCTTAAGTGAATGCCTTATCTTTACTGACCCTGGAAAGATTTCTGAAAATGATATGTTTCTAAGCCAGTCATCAGGTAGTCAAAATGATCTTTTCACTCCTATTTGGAGGAGATGAGCCAGGGTTTGTTCCAGTAATTTCTCTGGTGGAGCACGTGGGACATTGGGCAGTAACAGCCTTAGGGGATGGTTGGTCCAATGGCCTCAGAGTTCAGTCCCAGTTCTCTCTCACTGGGGCTGCAATGGGCTGGTCTCAGGCAGAGCCTTTCACTGCTGGGAATGTCAGAGCCTTGAGCTAGACTCTGCAATCCCTCACCATCCCCTTTTGCTTTTGTCTCTCCTGTCCAATAAATGCCTTTAGTAGTGCCCTCCCCACCTGGAGTGAGGTGCTGCCTGTGCACAGACAAGGGGGCTATGGCCAGGATGGCCTGTGGAGGGCTGGGGTAGTATTTTTAAATAACCTGGCTGCTGGGAAGCCAGGCACGCTTTCTGAAGGTGGCCTGTGTGCCCCCAGCTCTGCCCAGGCAGAGCTCAGGGCTCCTGGCAAGCTTTACTTGAGTTATTTCCTGTTCCCTCTTGCTGTTTGCTGCTGGTGCACTCACAGCTCCAGACACCCCTGATGTGTTTTTTCCACCTCTCTCTTTCTCCATTTCCACAAAACATCTCACTTCAAAGAGTGAAGTGGATCTCCACAGGTGTGCAGGCACACCCACCTCCTCCCATGTGTGCCCCACTACTGGAACCAGCCTGGACCTCCAGAGCTGCCCCCCTCTCCTCTGCCTCCTCCCTCCCCTGCCCTCCTTTGCCACCTGCCCGTGGGCAATTGCCAGGAGCAGCAGATGTCCCGTGGCACCACTGGCGGATGGTTGCACATCGGAGCAAGTGTTCCATGAAATCACAGAGCATCCTGGCAGATCACAGCCCATCTCCCCTCCTCCTGCTGGCATCTTGCACTCACTTTACACCTCTCAGGCTGCCGCTGCTCTGCATCTCTCAGCTCCTGGGGTGTTCCCCTTCCCTCTTGTTTTTATGGGCTGTCACATCCACCAGCATGAAACACTGGTGTCTCAGCAAAGGGGACATTTTGGGAAGTCACTTTTTATCAAAGCACAGCTGCTGAGACAAATCTGTTATTTCTGTGGCCTCCTTGGACCCACCCCTTCCTCACACTTTTCTCTGCCTCTCACTGTCTCTTCCTGAAGTATCGTTGACTTTTCAACTCCACACTTTCTCGAGTTGTCATTGTGGTGTTAGTCCCACCAAGGCATATTTGTAGGGGGAGAAGGAGTGGAGGAGGAAGACATATGAGAAGGAGACAAACCTATTCTAGAAAACCTGTCCCAGCTCTGAGTTGTTCCTGAGGGTGAGCACGGCCTGGGAAGGAATCTTTGCTTGCATCAACCCCAGGCTGCTCTGAGATATACCGAGCACTTTATTTTTGGAGCCATGTCTGCAGGCAGCATGATAATGGGATGGGTCCTGATTGTGCAGATATCCATCCAGCTCCCTGCTGCTGTGCACATGGAAAGAACAAGCTCAGGATGGATGAGCCGAGCCTGGAGTAGGCTTGCAGTCAGATCCACTGTAGGCACAGATTTATACCAACTAAGGATCCAGCCTGTGCAATCTGGTTGAACCTTAATTTCTGCTCAGATTCCACTTTCCATTAGCACTCTGTGAGCATTTGCTTGACAGCAGAAATTTTTCACTCTCTTAGGAGAGGCAGTCACGTTTCAGGGAAGGCTCCTGCGTTCGGTTCATCTCCACACCCGCCTGCACTCCCAGACAGGCACAGAGCTCTGCTCTGCATAATCACATTGGTTCTTAACCATGGCAATATATTCCGATCTTCAGACACCTGGCAGCCAGGCCCAGCTCTCTCCAGCAGCCTCCCTGCTGGAAAAGGAATTACTTTTGTGCAACTGGTGGAGGGTTTGTAGGAAACTGCCACCCTAAAGGGAGCTGAGAGTTCTTTGGGGTAACCATTTTAAGGGGAGCATTGCACCCAAACTTATTACCAAGTGACCAAGAATAATTGTAAACTGCATCCAGCAAAGAAAAATAGACTTTAATTCATTAGTGGGTATGTTGATGGGCTTGGCTTCCACTTTGTGGCTGAGATATGTCTGCCTCTAGGGATGAAATTCTTTGACTGGCAAAAGGAGGCAGAACCTCTTTATTTGAATCAAAGCATAATAAAATATCAAAAAATGCAAAGGTAACCAGTTCCTACCTCTCCTGTGCATTTTTTTTTTGTACAAACCAGGCTGCAGTAACACTCGCAAGCTCTCCCCACTTCTGCTCACTTGGGCTGAGCTGCTGATAATTGCATCTCCTGCCCATGGCATCTCTATTAAAAAAGTCCATCTCTAATGAAATAGTCTCAAGCAACAGTAATTGCATGTTAAAATTCATAGTCCTTGCTGCTGGGTCCTGGGGCACCTCCCTGAATTTGGGCACTGTTCCCTGTGGCTGGCAGGGAGGAGGGAGGGAGGGAGGACTGATCCTGCCGGGGTGAGGAGATAAACCAGCCCCAGAGCTCCAGGGGCTGCCCCAGGCTCTGAGACCCCGTGGTGCAGGAACCACACACCTGCTTTGCCTCTCTCAGTATCATTAACTAGATAAAAGAAAAACCCTGCCACACCACAGAGAGATGGGACTGGCACAAAGCTGAGGAAACAGACTTGTTTGGGAGAAATGAGGTAGAAAATACAACGGTCTCCAGTTCAAAGTCTTTGTGGACACTGGAAGGCAGTTTCACTTTCATCCTGTGCTACAAACCTTAAGTGACTTAAATGAAAAACTTAAGTTAAAGGAGGAGAAAATATTTTGCTGTGTTTTCTTTTTTTTTTGTTTGCTTTTTGTTTTTTGTACATGTCATTTGGGTACAATGGGTATGAAGCGCTGTAACATTGTCTTTCCCTCTCATCTGCATTGAAAAAAAGGAAAACATGTAGGGATGGAGCCAAAGTACGATTGTGCTTAATGTATCCAGATGTAAAACTGAAGTGAATCTCATATTATAAATGCAAGTGTTTCAGGTTCCCACTTGTGTAAGAGAGATAAAATTCTAACACAGAGGTTCCAAAAATCCTCCCAAACCTTCCAAGGTTCAGTCAGACCCACATGCAGAGTCCAAAATAAATTGAATTTACTGGAATAACTCCAAGATTATGTCTAGAGTGATTCCAAGAATTTTCTCCAATTCAAATGAGCCCTATTACACATCGTGGATGTCTGCAGGAGAAACGCAGCCTATTTTCATAAAGCCTTATTATATATTTTAATGCACACAAGGTAAACATGCAAATGTATCTTGGGCATCTTTTTGTTTCAGTTTTATAATTTCATGGTGCCCTTTGGTTACTTATGAAAAGTCTTCAGGAAGAAAAAAAAAACCAACAAAACAAAACACTTTTGTGCTGCTTATTTTAGCTCTACAAGGGCTCTGTGTCAAACTCTGAGCTTCACGGGAGTGTTTAAGTGACTTAGGCGATTCTGATTAATTGATGAAAGTGTAACAAGCCCCCATGAGTCAAGTAGCACCGTTTGGGAAACAACTCCCACCTGCAGCAGCTACTCATCCACCCCAAACCGATGTTGATTCAACTCTCTCCTGGCTTCCTATGAGCTCCAGTATCAGCTGGAGGCTTCCCTCCTATGCCCCAATGGATGTCACAAAGCTGTGTGTGCCTTAACATCACCAGACACCCCAGATCACCCTAAACACACCCCCTGCTACTCTACACTGCCTGATCTCCCTGGTGCCATGAAATGCAGCCTGAGATGGGAGATCTGTTCCTAAAGCCCTGTTAAGGACTTCCACACCAGCTACAAACTGGTGAGCAGGGCACAAATACTCCTTGCTGCCATGGGATGAGGCATTTCTGGCTCAGCTTTTTAACCTTGCTCCCATCACCTCTCTGCAGCTTTTTTCTGAGTGCTGCCCAGCATGGTGCAAATGAAGGTCAATACAGAGAAAAAGTCTGTCCTTCAAGGAAACAGTGATGGGTTTGCTGTGGACCTGTGCTCTGTAGCTCATGGATCAGGTCTGGGCTGAAAAGAGGGAATTTCAGTTTCTTCCAGGATTGGATAAAGACATGAAGAATAAAACCCAGCTGGGTTTCCTTGGAAGAAGCAGCCTTGAGCAGGATCTCTGTGACACTGTGCCAGGGGGGTCAAGCTGGCCCTGGTGAGCCAAAAGTAAGGCAGGGGTGTCCATGGAGCAGCACAGGTCTCACACCTGAAATATGCAGTACACAGAGAAAATCCTACAGCAGAGATTTATGTCTCAGGGACCCACATTTTCCTTCACACAATTCAGAGAAAAATTCTGATCCTCCAGAAAGATGCAGAAACAAAATGCAAATTCCTCTAGCACCAGGACTGGGATATTAGAGCAAGGCAAATATGTTAGGGTTGCTATTGTCAGGGTCCTAACAGGCTCCAACTGTTCTGCTGAGCTTCACCTGGGCCTCCAGCCCTTGCCTGGGGGCTGCATTTAAACTCAGACTGTTAATCTCTTTCCCTGGGTAGAGCTGTGTATATGCTAATCCTGGCCTTGACTCTTCCTCCCCTCGTGTGGGCTCTCCTGGGATGTCTGCTGGACCTGCTTGTCCCTCCCTGGTCCTGTGCCCCGCTTCAGCCTCTTGTGCAGGGCAGCCTGTCCTTCCTGCCCCCCAGGTGTCTCATCTGCTGTTCCCTGCTCCTCCTTTGGAATCCCAGAACAGTTTGGGTTGCAGGAACCTTAAAGATGCCCCTGTTCCAAATCCCCTGCCGTGGGCAGGGACACCTCACACTGTCCCAGGTTGCTCCAAACCCCATCCAGCCCGGCCTTGGACACCTCCAGGGGCAGCCACAGCTTCCCTGCACCCTGTGCCAGTGTTTCCCAGGACAGAAAGCTGTGGAGCTGTTACAGGGGCACATGTGCAGAGCAGTGGAGGTTCAAGTGCCCCATAGGAAAACACCCCCAGGCTCTGTTCCCTGTCCATCCACAGGGCAGGATGTTCCCCTGGGCGAGGGTCTCCACAAAGCCAGCGTGGAAAGCAAGCATGAGCTGTAACTGCTCTCCAAGCTCCAGCTGAGAAAGTGGCATTTCAGCAGAGATCTGACTGGGATGTTAACACATTTCTGGCACTGAACGGAGCACTGGGTGACACTTCTGTGTCTCGGCACTGGTGAAGGCTGGTGACCTTTTGACAAGTTCCCTATTTAGCATTGCAGAGACAGGTCTTAAAAGCAAACTGTTACCTTTTCCTTTGAGGTGCAGAGAGTTACAGTTCCAGGGCTCTGACAAACATCTGTTTCACTTTGCATTTTCAATTCTGGCTCAGATGATGGGAACTCTTGTACAAGAAAGAGAAAAACAGCAAGAGTCCCCATTATTTACCAGTGGAGAGGTATAAATCGCAGAGCCAGAGCCCTGCTCCTGTGATTTCACTTTTATGGGTCATTACTGTAACTGGCTTGTGCTGCTCCTCTTTTAGCATACGAATGGCACCACTTTATTTCCTGTGGGTGGGATTGATTCCCCTCCCAAGGGGTCCCCATTGAACCCAGCATTATTTACACTGAGCATGGAAAGAGGTGTTATTTCTTCAGCCGTGGAAACCCTTTTTTTTTGAAGGCTAAGCTGTTTTCTCTGTTGCTGAGCCCCCTCATAGGCTGATAACTCTTGTGGCACTGTAAGTTCCACCAGGAGCTTAAAGCTATGTGGAGGTAAGGGAGTTAAAGAGCACTGTGCATGTGTCTGCTTATTTATATCAAAGTGGCACTACTTAGAGTTTTGTAAGAGTGTTTCAAAGTATGTAGGCAATGTAAAGAGCTGTTATAAAAAGAAAGGTATCTAATTTCTTTTAGCCCCTGTAAAAAAATCTGAGCAAGTTCAAGTCCTGCAACTTGAACTCTTTGTAAGAGATTGGGAACCTCTAGGTCTGCTTCTGCTGCCAGGGAGAAGCTGTGCCATGGCATTTTGGGGATGCAGCTCCCCTGATCCACAGGTCCTGGGGTGTTTTCAGATGCAGCTCAGGGTTTTGTGTGCTCCTGGTGCTGTGACAGCTCTGCAGAGATCTCTGCTTGGGATTTAAAAGATTTTGCTCCTTCAGCTTGGCGCAGTGCTGCACACTTGATGTTCTTGAGTTTATTGGAGGAATGCCCTCACCTCCAGCTACCTGAAACCATCTATACATGGCATCAGATTCCTAAAGTGATTGGTTACTTAACAGATCTGGGCACCTGTTCAGCATGTGGAATTCTCCTCCATGTTTCCAGAAAGAGTAGATTGAGCAGCTTCTAAAATCCTATAACATAAAATTTCTGTCTCAAAACACAAGAGCTTTTATAAGTCAAACTTAAAGGGCAGAACTTTGTTGGTAGTGCCCTGCACGGTAGAGCCCAGCTGAAGATGGCTAAAGGTCTCCCTAGATGAGTTTTTTTTTTCTTTGTGAAGCACTGGTAGATAAGAGAAATAAGAAGATAAGTTACAGGAGGAACGAGACGGGCAGGAGGGAGGTTGCAGGAGAAGAAAGAGGGATGGCTTGGTCTGCAGCTGAGTCAGTCCTGATGCAACTTTTATCCTTTTTCACTACCCCACAAGTGGCATGCCAAGTGCTGCAAATACAAATATTCATTTTTCTTCCTGTAATAAAACTGTCACTGAGGAAAACAAAACATTAGGCAAAAAACTCTGCTGCTTTCCAGATGGAGAAGCAGCTCCACGGTCCGAGCCTTGTCCTCAGAATGAAGTGCTAACAATTAGGCTTGAGGGCCTCAGGGATTTGGGGGTTTGCTGTGCGGGTTTTTGCTTTTTTTTTGTTTGTGGGGTTTGTTTTTGCTCTGGAGGCACCAATGCTCTGCCCATACACACAGGGGAAGGACAGCAATGTGACACTGAGTGAAAGTGAGGGAAGCTGCAGAAGCTGGTGCTCCAGCTAGCAGACAGCAAAACAAACTGAGGGTGTTGGGGGCATAAAGTTGTCAAATAATTGCAATGTTGGAATGTTGCATAGCAACAATGAAGATCGTCTGTGTTTTTATAGTCAGAGTGGGCATTATATACCAGCCTGGTCTGCTGTCCCATCAGGAAAGAGTTGAATCCAAACCCCTGAGGCCAGTGGGCACAATATAGCCGAACACATTTAATGTTGTTTGCTTGCTATGGTCTTCTGTGTTTGCTGTAAATGGTTCCAATTGATCCTGCTTAAAAGCCTACCCTTGATAAAGGTGTTAAATTTAAACAGTTCTCTATAACTGATGGATCCTTTTAACCTTCTTTGGCAAGGAGCTGAGTCTTCCTCCACGTCCCTGGCTCAGAACAGCACTTCATTAATACATTCTGTTTGTGAGGTGCAGGTTCACATGGCCATGACAGCACCTTCTTCACCCCCACCATCTGGATTTCCTCCTGCCTTTGGCTGTGATCACTCTCAGGTGAGGAATCTCTCTTCCTTCTGCCAGGTCAGGTCTACAAGAGCAGTGATTAGAAATAATGTTAATTGCTAAACTGCTTAAATCAAAAACAGCAGTAGAACAATTCCCATGCTGCTCTCATCCTTCTGCATCACAAGCTCCCTGCCCCATGTTTGTCACAGCAAATATTGACATTTTTGATTGTTTTTTAACCACATGGCTGTGCTTTGGCATGAGGTGTCTTGCACCCTGCTGGGTCCCTGCAAATTGCATGGGCCCAAAGACATTTTCAGTGGCCTTTTCTCCATTGCAATTAGAGGGCCAAGGTCAAATAATCACACAACAGAATTGCTCTCTGCTTCTTTGCTGTGATCTTTTTGTGCCTCAGCTGGAGATGGCTTTCGTGTGACCTGGAACTACTCCAGAGCTCAAAAAAATAAATAATAGTAAACGACAAAAAATCCAACCTACAATCAACACACACACACAGAGCTTTAAAGGTATTGCACATTATTTTGTTGGACATGGGCTTCTGCCCCCTGTTGTGAAGGTCAAAAACAGAAGCTCTTTTTTCTCTCCAAGTGTCAGTCTCACAAAAGCAAACACTGGCAGCCTTGGAAATGAAAGCTCAGCTTATCTGCTCCAGGTAATGTCGGTTTGTACTTTCCAAGTGTGCACACTGTTATAAGTGCATATTATATTATTGACTTTTCACAAGTATTAAAATTAATGCTATATATAATGTTGGATAAAATGATAATGTAAATGAAAGGACAAGGGACTTTTTTTGTTCAGGTAACTCATTCAAGGAGTGATGAAGGCTAAACAGAAAAAATTCCTCACGTTCATGGAAGAGAAGCATCCGAGCCTCAAGGAAGGGGATTTGATTGTCCTTTATCAGAACCAGTAGAACCGGACCGATGGACACCAGGAGAGACTGCAATAAGGAGTGCAAGATTTGCAAGGGGGTGGTGCAGGTGGGGTGGGGGGGACCCAAAAGAACGTTTTTGAATGATGCATGAGGGTTTATGAATATACAGTATGTCTGTGCATTTAAAGAAGTGTTTTCTGAGTTAGTGTGTGCTCCTTGGTATGAACCCAAGGCACCCGGCTGTATGTAACCCTTTGCTTTATTTCTGCCTCCTATTGTCTTTTTATTAAACCTTTTAAATTTTACCAAGAGAGTGAACTTTGTTTTTCACACACACCTTGTTCAGAGCCCTGGGTGAGCTTCCCCTGGGAATCAGCAATCCCATGGGAACACATCCCTCAGATCCTGCCCTGCTCTGGCTGCCAGCAGCGGCCGTGGGTCACGCCAGACTTTGAGTTCTGCAGGCAACTGCCCACCAAGGGCTCTTTCAGACCTCCCTGGGCTGCTTTTAGGAGCCCACACATTGACTGGGATTCACAGGCAGCTCACATGGACTTGTGGCTTTCGGTCCAAAAGCTCGGATTGCTACAGCCTGTTGCAAATCTTTTTTGTGTTGGGTCAGGTGGAGTTAATGGCACGCTAGACAAAACCACCTAGGCTTTTTTATTCTCTCTACTCCGAGCTGAAGGATGCTCAAATACTTCACTCTTTTTACTGCTGGAATCCTTCTAATTTCCAGCCTAAACTTACTCTCCTCCAAGGCATCATTTCTCATTTGTTCTTGCATCATGGTTATATTTTATACCTGCAGCAAGGACAAATTGCAGATTTAAATAGCAGGGATGCTGCAAAGTTTTGCCTGAGTACAGATGGAACAACTTTCTTGCAATAATTACATAGCAGTTACTGTTTTCATCTGATTAGCTGGAAATATACTGATTTTTCTCCTCTTATACTTCCCATAAAAAATCCTTTTCATCAACAGTTTATACAAATGTTACTCTGTAGGGGGTTGTTGCAGTTGCTGTAGATTTAAAAACCCATAATATCTTGTTTTTAAATAGGTCTGATCATTTGTACCACTATTACTCCCTTTATGACATCCTGGAAAGGAAACAGCAGAGGAGGACATGGATATCCATAAAACCATAGGAGGTAGGGTGGATTGACATTGATTTCTTACTATTTCCCTCCATTCCATGAGCACCTGGAAATTAATATGAGGGTTTCTGAGTCTACAGAATTTTTTTTCCAATTCAGCTGGAAGCAGTTTGGAGCTGGGAGGGGAAGGTGTCACACAAGTTCTCCCAGTTGTCACTGCCCTGGGCACAGCCCAGGTGAGTTATGTCACCTCTGGGGAGCTTGGGCAGAAGCACAGCAGGGCTGCAATGGACTTTGTGACACTGGTCCACAAGTGCCTCAATAAATTTGACACAGTTCATTCCCCCTCCAAATGTTCAATGAGCATCTGTGCTTTACTGCATGAATATATCTTAGCTCTCACTTATTCCGTCCGTGGCTTTCCTGAAAGGGAGGCAAACCCCTGGTTTTAAGGAACGTTGTAAAACCAGAAGACTTACAGAGGCAGATGGGGAAATGTTTAAATGCACTGAAGCACCTCCATTGATTTCAGTAGCAGCCAGATTTGTAAAAGTACCCAATTTAAAGGTGTAAATAAATAATTTCCACAGTGTGATTCACTGCAGTTATATATATTGAAATCCCAACTAGAGTAACTTCTTCTTCTCTCCAACCACTTAAAAACATTTAAAAGTACCAGAGAGCTATTGTTTGTGCTATCACAGGAAAAGAAACTGAAGAAAATGGAGTTTGCTGAACCCGCTCCAAGGTTAAATCTTCCCAGCAGTCTGCAATTATTCCAACCTTGTTTCTGAATACTCTTGATTTGAAAATGTCAGGAAATCACTTTTCCTCCCAGTACAAGTCTGTTCCAGGTATCTGCTGTCAAGCAGAGCCCTGTGAAAATGCCATCCCTCCTATCCCACCTCTGACGTCAGCATGTCGCTGCTGGATGCGTTTCCTCCCTGCCTGATGTTACCTTGGATTTGAGCAGAAAGTCCACAAGAATAAAAGGAGAGAAGTATTAATGCTCAGCCAAACATATGGAGAGACATGGAAGTGACTCTCCTAGGTACATCTGTTCAGTTTGGTGTTCAGGAAAGGAAAAAGGATGTTGAAGCAAAGGTTTGTAAATTGAAAGGTTTTGGTTTTGGGCTTTCTCATTGCTTCTTTAGCCAAGTCTTCCTCTCTGAAGCAATGAAAAAGGAAGGTGACTCAGCCTTCTACTCTCTCTTGGTAAAATAAGATAAAATAATGTATTCTCTGTGAAGGCAGCTGTGTACCAGGAGAGTCTTGCTGGTTTCTAGAAGCTCCTTGCTTGTGCCGGATGAAAATGAGCTCAGTCTCAGGCCTGGGTTTGTAAATGGGAAAGTCCAGCTTTGATACAGGTGGGGCAGGGAAGTCTGTGCTTGTGAGAGTCTCTGCTGCTTCACAGACACCTGGGGAGCGTGGGGAGTGGTTCCAGGCACGGCATTAGGCAATTAGGAGCTCTGTGAGTAAAGAAAATATGGGAGGGGGCTTTTAATAAAGAATTGCCAGAGTGGGGCAAAGGATGGAGCAGTGCAATTAACACATAAATGCTGCTGAGTGAATCAGTGTAAAAAGGCTGAGGGGCTCAGGTGAGTGACAAAATGGGCTTGTCCACTCTGCACTGGCCTGTCTCTTGCCAGGTAATGTCAATTAATAGAGAATGAAGAGACTAACTCTGGAAGCTGTTGTGTAGGTTCATTTCCCATTGAAAGAATGGAGAATAATTTCAGAAAAAATCCTTTGGGAATCTAGAGTTGGTATTTTCAGGGCATTATGACTTTTCAGCTAGTATTCATGACAGATTTGTGATACAGCAAAATAAAGTAAAATGTGATAGTGTGCTGTAGCAGGAGGGGTTTTCTCTGGGAAGTTTATGGATTCAGTTCAGAGGTATTGATCTGCTCAGTAAATGCTGAAATCTCTGAGTTTCTTTCTGCAGTCAGGAGATCTGGTATCTAAAATAGCACTTTTCCCCCTGATAGTTGCAGTATATTTTTTGGCTCACAGAACTATTTGCATGTTAAGGAGTTCTTCCCTGAGCCCAGATATCGGCCAGCTTTAATATGTACCAGAGCCACAATGCACAATTGTGCTGGCCCAGCACTCCCCATTAAAAGACCCTTTTTGTCCTCTTTTAAACAAACAGCTTAAGCTGAAATTTTCTGTGCTGGGTACCTGTCTTAGTCTGTCTCTTTTCTGAAGGACTCAGCAAAAGTGTCTGAGCTGTTTCTGTGAATAGGGCTATGGAAAAAGATTATTTTAGGAGTGCTAAGGATATCTTCTGTTGTTTGAAGAAGGGTGAGAGCAGGTACACTGGAATAAGGTCTTGAAGTTTCAGAAGGTTTTCCACAGCACACACCAGGCAAGATGCACTGGGAATGGGGCAAATGGCAAGGAGACACCTTGGGCAGAGCTCTACAGTGATGGATGTTTTCTTGTGGGGAAAAGGACAGTGGAAACGAGGTTTTATTTTTAGCACTTCTGTTGGGCTGAATCCAGCAAGCCAGATGATGCTCCTTGTGATAAACAAATGTGTTTTAACTGGCTTCAGCAAACCCATATGTACAGCTGAGGAGTTACATTCCCCTTAAGTAAATTCCACTGATGTGAACTTCCAGTCTGAAAAAATGGTTTGGCTGCAGGACCTTCTTACTGAGCACATCTGCTTGGCAGTTTTATGCAGCAGCACCTCTGCCATTGAATTTAGCACAACCTGCAGGCTCTGGGAGACAGGAAGAGGATGGGTCAGTTTCTGGCTTGGAGAACAAACTCAGGACAAGTTGTGACTTGAAGCTCCCTAAAAGACCAGCGCTTTTGACATGATGCAGTTGGCAGGTTTGGCTGAGCAGTGCTTTGGAGGGAGGAGGGCTGCCAGTGGAGAGAGCTGAGCCAGGATCTGAGCCTTAGGGACACTGCTGGAGGAAGATCCTGCAGCTCTGGAGCAAAGGAGCAGTCTGTTTTGATCTGGCCTCATTTCTCATGTGCTACTGTTGGTTTCTCTAAGAAACTTTTAAAAGAAAGAAAGCCAACACAAAACCAACAAATGTCAGTTAAGAAATCTCCTTGTGTTGCTGCCACAACTACTGCCAGCTTTCAAATTCTGCCTCTTCTTGCCAACTTCTTGCTCATTTCTTGCTTCTAACATCAGTCCTACTCTGGGTTGTTAACATGTTTGTTTTCAATATTCTTCATGATTTTGTTTCTTGTGGCAGCAGTTGCTGCTCTGCCAAGGCCAGAGCGTTACTGGCACACGGTGAGATTGTGCCTGGCACCAGGGCCCTCACCTTGAGCAGGTCACTGACATCCCAGCCTCACAACAGCGCTTGTCTGTGGCACCTCCTGCTGGTTTTTATTTGTGGTTTTGCTCTCTCTGTTCTGTAGATCTCCCAGTTCCATGGTTAGTCACCTTCTGCTTCATTCCCACACCTCCCATTTTCATTGACCCTTCTGGCCAGTTGTTGGTTGGACCACCTTCTCCATCCTCCTTATCCCAGCCTGGCTGCCCTGCTGCCTCTCTTCATTTGTCTGTGGTGTCACCCCCTGTGCCAGTGTCCTGTGTCTGCTGTCACACTGCAACAAGAGCCTGTGCTACAGCATTATGGACATGCCCTCAGCTTCCTCTTGCCATGGTTTCTGCTCCCACAGCCTGTGGGCAGCACACACCTGGAGATGAAGTGGTAGCCAGGCAGGAGTACAATGTTCTGTGTGCTCCGAAAAGTGCAGGAATTACCCGGAGGAATTTCCCCTGTTTGTCTGGCCAGCTTGTGACAGTTCTCCACTGTTTGGAGGCACTGCAGTAGATGTTCCTACCCTGGACCACAGCAGATGTAAATGTGAGGCTGTGTTTTGGCTGTTCAGCTCTCTGGTGTCCCCAGGCTGTTCCCTACACTGTCCTTACTCTGTAACGTCTTCTACAGCACAGTTGTTGGAATTAGACACAGGAAGAGGGAGATGGGAGGTGCTATTAGACACAGGAGGAGGAAGAAAGAGCTGCAGGGGGGTCCTTGGGGCAGAGTCGGTGGCAGTGGGGTCAGCAGTGGGCTCAGCAGTAGGGTCAGCAGTGGCTCAGCAGTAGGGTCAGCAGTGGCTCAGCAGTAGGGTCAGCAGTGGCTCAGCAGTAGGGTCAGCAGTGGCTCAGCAGTAGGGTCAGCAGTGGCTCAGCAGTAGGGTCAGCAGTGGCTCAGCAGTAGGGTCAGCAGTGGCTCAGCAGTAGGGTCAGCAGTGGCTCAGCAGTAGGGTCAGCAGTGGCTCAGCAGTAGGGTCAGCAGTGGCTCAGCAGTAGGGTCAGCAGTGGCTCAGCAGTAGGGTCAGCAGTGGCTCAGCAGTAGGGTCAGCAGTGGCTCAGCAGTAGGGTCAGCAGTGGCTCAGCAGTAGGGTCAGCAGTGGCTCAGCAGTAGGGTCAGCAGTGGCTCAGCAGTAGGGTCAGCAGTGGCTCAGCAGTAGGGTCAGCAGTGGCTCAGCAGTAGGGTCAGCAGTGGCTCAGCAGTAGGGTCAGCAGTGGCTCAGCAGTAGGGTCAGCAGTGGCTCAGCAGTAGGGTCAGCAGTGGCTCAGCAGTAGGGTCAGCAGTGGCTCAGCAGTAGGGTCAGCAGTGGCTCAGCAGTAGGGTCAGCAGTGGCTCAGCAGTAGGGTCAGCAGTGGCTCAGCAGTAGGGTCAGCAGTGGCTCAGCAGTAGGGTCAGCAGTGGCTCAGCAGTAGGGTCAGCAGTGGCTCAGCAGTAGGGTCAGCAGTGGCTCAGCAGTAGGGTCAGCAGTGGCTCAGCAGTAGGGTCAGCAGTGGCTCAGCAGTAGGGTCAGCAGTGGCTCAGCAGTAGGGTCAGCAGTGGCTCAGCAGTAGGGTCAGCAGTGGCTCAGCAGTAGGGTCAGCAGTGGCTCAGCAGTAGGGTCAGCAGTGGCTCAGCAGTAGGGTCAGCAGTGGCTCAGCAGTAGGGTCAGCAGTGGCTCAGCAGTAGGGTCAGCAGTGGCTCAGCAGTAGGGTCAGCAGTGGCTCAGCAGTAGGGTCAGCAGTGGCTCAGCAGTAGGGTCAGCAGTGGCTCAGCAGTAGGGTCAGCAGTGGCTCAGCAGTAGGGTCAGCAGTGGCTCAGCAGTAGGGTCAGCAGTGGCTCAGCAGTAGGGTCAGCAGTGGCTCAGCAGTAGGGTCAGCAGTGGCTCAGCAGTAGGGTCAGCAGTGGCTCAGCAGTAGGGTCAGCAGTGGCTCAGCAGTAGGGTCAGCAGTGGCTCAGCAGTAGGGTCAGCAGTGGCTCAGCAGTAGGGTCAGCAGTGGCTCAGCAGTGGCTCAGCAGTGGGGTCAGCAGTGGGTTCAGCAGTGGGGTCATTAGTGGCTCTGTTAGTGCAGAGATCTCAGGAGGTTTTTTGCCGAGCTGTTCCCTCTGCTGTCCTTTCCCAGCTGTGCACACACCCCTTGCAAATGCTCCCGTGTCACTGTTTACTGCTTAGCCCGTGATAGGGAAGTATTTCTCTCTTCCTTGGCTACAAGTGCCGACAGTCAGCCCTCAGTGACATAATGACCAGCTAGTGTGAAACTGTTAAAATTACCTCATAAATAACTCCTAATGCACAGAGAACCAGGAGCTGCTGTTGCTCATAGATAAATTATTCACTGCCATTATGGAGCATTAAACCAAGGCTGATATGGAGGTCTCCATAGGGGTTTCATTAAACACCAGAGGTTTCCTATAGATTTAACCATCAGGGAGCTACACATCTCTTGCTGCTTGTCAGCCCTCCCATGTTAGAGGTAATGCACTTCTGCACAGGAGTATGGGGATGTTAATGGCCAGGAAAATATCTCTTAATGGGAAGGAAAAAAATGAAATTCTCAATGTTGTTAACATGCAGTGGCAGAATGCTCTTTATAGCAAGGTTTTTGATCTCTACACTTTGGGAGTAGTTTGTTGGTTTGGTTTTTTTGTTTTTTTGTTTTTTTTTCACGTGAAGATATTAAGTGTAAATGGGAATAGTCCTCTTCCAGTCAGGAGCCAGCAGAAGGACATGACTTGCCTGCCCTGCCAGCAGTGAATGTTTCCAACTCTCTGCAGTTAGCCTGGCTGAGACAGAGATGCTGCAGCATGTTGTGGTGGGCTTGTCAGTGCTGGTTAATGGCTGGAGTCCATGATCTTGGAGGTGTTTTCCAGCCTCAGTGCTTCTATAACTGAATGGCTGTGTGTTGCCTGGGCTGGAGGTACCATGGGCCTGTCTGCCCATGCTACTGCCCCAGCCCCACTCTGCCTGGACAGGCACCCTCTGCCGAGGCTCACCCTCATCACTGTGTGACTCCTCTGGCTCTGACTTTGTTCCACCAGACCCTTCCTCCCAGCCACAGCCACCACCAGCGCCACAGGAGCGGCCAAACTCACCAAGGTGAGCTGACTGAGCCCATGCATGGTTTGAAGCACCCTTTGGAGACTCTCCGTGCATTGTGGGCTCCATAGCAGGATGGTCTTTGCACCGAAGGCGTGTGGAGCACCCTCAGGTCCCCAGACCAGAGTCTTGCAGCTTCCAGGAGTGGTTCTGTGCATTTGTTCTCCCAGGGCTCTCTTGCAGCCAAGGCCAGAAGAACAGGGGTTGCCTTGACAAGGTTTTGGAAGGCCCAATGGCCACCATGGAAATATTTATAGCTTTTTCTTCCAGGAAACCGTTGCTAAGTAATTACCACAAGTATTGCACTAATTATTCCTACAGTATGCTTCCCCAATTTTTTTGTAATCTTGCCTATTGCTACTGCATATAATCTATCTTAATATTGAAATATTTAAATCACAATGTATTTCTTAATACCTTCAGCTTTGTGTTATGTCGAAGACCTGTCCTTTTTGGCAGTCTGGTGAAACTGTACTTATTCTCAAAGCTGTTGCAGCTGTCATTCACATGTAATTAATGTGACTACACCACTGATGACTCCGCTGACATTAATTAGAGGTGTGAATAGGAAATCACACCCAGCAATGTTTCCTGTTGGGTTCCTTTTCCACCATCCCAACCCCACTGTTCCAGCTGGACAGTGGGTGGGTGACTGCAGAGTAGCCACATCAAAGTGGACTCACTGTGGCTCAGGGAATGCTGCATCCGTGGGAAGACTCTGGGTTTTCTTCTGAGTGGTGAGATTTGCTCTGGCTTTTAGACCAAATCAATGGTCTGATGGCTCTGCAAGGCTTCTCTGCTGTGGCTCCAGCCACTGCTCACCTCAAATGAGCTGAAAGGGACCTTGTGTCAGGGTGGGAGTGCTCAGTGAGGCATACTCATCCCTGTCTGCTGCCTGTCCTCAGCAGCATTGGGCTGAAATGTGCCCTAGCTCCCTTCTGGAAAGCTGACAGGAGATGGACCACAGCGAAAAAGAAACAAAAATTTGAACAGGACAAGGATGGGCAGCGCTTATAAGATTTGTGTTTGAAGCACAGCTTGAGTCTCCCTCTGGAATCATCACTTTGTTTCACTGATTATCCAGAGAAATGCAGCCTCTGACATTAGGAGACTAAACTAGGTGATGTGATTACTCCTTTAAACTCAAATCAGGTACTAATCCTTCAGGCACCCTGATCTTTCTGGCTTCTCTTCCATTCCATCCTCAAAGTAATAATTAAAAAGGTGAACTATTACAACTTAAATGTTTTTCAGAACTCTGATTATTTTTCTGACCCCCATTTCTCCCTCAGCAGGGTAGAAATGATGCTCACTGAGGCTGCAGCAAACCCAACTCTTTACCATGATAAAAAAAAAAAAAGAGATCTGAAGGGAGAAGATAGAGAGGTAAATAATTAACTGTGCTACTGAATGATCAAGAATTTTAATCCTTTACCTGCAACTGGGCTGTGTTTTGCTGATATGGGGAGGAGAACAAGATTCAGTTTAGGCAGCCCCAAAGTCTCCTAAAATGTCCTGCCAAGTCCTGCCCTGGGTCTACTCCCCTGTGCTGGCATGGACAGGGTTTAGCCTGGTCAGATCCTTCTAGGATAAAAAAATGACCCTTCTAGGTAACTTTTTTTTTCTGGTGTGACATACTCATGTATGAAACAGGTAAAGAGAATGTGTGGAAATATTTAAAGTCTTCAAAAAGGTTTTATTCTGGTATCTGCATAACTCCAAGTCTGCGTGGTAAGGCTATTGCTGTGAATATCTGATGAAACAGCAATCAGTGGCCAGGTATTTTAAAGTGGCCCCAATCTTGTTTGGTTGTGATAAAGGGGATAAATAGATGAGTGCACATATTCACATTCACATGAAAGCCAAAATCACATGTGCGAGAGATCGAAACAATAAAACCTGAGACTGAAGAATGAAAGGGAAGGATAAAGCCTTGTGGTTTAATATAAAGGGAAATATATGAGAGAATCTTTCATCTCTGACCATGTTTGCTGCAAAGTAATAAGATACATTGGCCCTGAATGGAGAAGATAAGACACTGGGATAAAAATCCAGTTTCGGTACAACAACCATGGGAGGTAAATTATTGCCTGGTTTTTATTGCAACAGGCACAGATATATAGTGGGAAGATGTGGCTACAGGGAAAACCTCAACAAACCCACAGGATGGGCTGCAGATACTTGGGGTTTGCTTTAAAGGGGTGAATGCTTGAGACACTTTCCTCTTATGGAAGTATCAGAATAACACTGCTTGAATGCCTTCAAGCTGTGGTTATAGCTCCCAGAACTGGAGCTGTTGGGAAGCAAAGTGGCAGCACCACAGAGTTTGTGGTAGACCTGAAGTGGGGTAAAATCCCAGACTGAAGGGGGCTTGCAAGATGACCGCCTCCTCTGCCACCACAGAGCCCCAGTGCCCCACCCCTCCCACTCAGTCCAGTATTGGGAATTTCAAAGTTTCTTTATCTCCATTTTAAAGCTATCAAAATAGAAATCAACCCAGAGAGTGGCTTTTTGAAGTATATTGCTGAGCTTCTAAATTTACATGAGGTTTCTTAAACAAGCAGGCTGATTTTACAACATGCTGAGCAGCTGCTGAAGCCAAGAACAAATTCATCTGGAGACACAGCTGGGTCACTAATGTGGAAAGGGCTTGGGATGAAAGGCTTTGTGTGAAACAGTCTGTTGTGGGGTTGCTTTGACTCCACAGACTTCCAGACAGCCCCTGAGGCTTAAGCAGGTCTAAAGGTGCAGGTATTAGGCAGCACAAGTGGGCTTTTTGGAGATCATACACTGCAGATCTGAAAGAGGTCCAGACTTCCTCATGGTTTTTTTGTTCTAGATGCCCTTTGCTCCTGGGGTGTAAGTTTCTATTTGTCTGTGTTGCTTATTTGGCTTCTAGAAGAAGAGGTGGGGACATGCAGGTGATGTTCTGTCTCCTGGCCACCCTCTGGGCTGCTCTTTGCTCGCTGTGACTGAGGGGACATGACACAGAAATGCCCAGTCTGGCTCTTGAAGCATCAGGAAAGTTCAGACTTGCAGCTGAACATCTGATCAATGGCTTTGATCTTTTTTTGGAAGCAGGTCAGACCAAACTTGGATCAAGATTTCCATGCTCAATGCAGCCCAGTGTGGGGGATGTCTGGATCCTGAGGCAATGTCCATCTCTAGTGTTAATTCAAACTGATGGAGAGCAGGTTTAGATTGGGTATTAGGAAGAAATTCTTCCCTGAGAGGGTGGGGGGCCCTGGCACAGGGTGCCCAGAGCAGCTGTGGCTGCCCCTGGATCCCTGGCAGTGCCCAAGTCTAGACTGGACAGGGCTTGAAGCAGCCTGGGACAGTGGAAGGTGTCCCTGCCCATGGCAGGGGTGGCTCTGGATGAGTTTAAGGTCCCTTCCAACCCAAGCCTTTCTATGATCCTGTGATTCATTCACACCCCACTCTGCCAGGTCCTTCACCTGTGCTGCCCACCACACTTAGTGCTGAGAGGTACTTGGGTGCAGAGTTTTCTGTTTATCTCCCTGGACAGTGGCACTTTGCAGCCCAAAGCAGATGTGTTTTGGGAATGGAGATTGTATTGCATTCCCACAGTGAAATATTATTCTGTATATCTTTATATATATATATTACATCTATCTGAGACCATGAGCTTTACTTAGCAGTGACAGCAGGTTCCCAGGTTCTTTATTAAAGGAGGAATCCCAGAATTACAGGGAAAATGCAACATATTTTGTCAAAAATAAAGGGTTTTTCTAAAGAGAATATCTCTCTAGAGCCTGTTTCCCACAATTTGCACTGGGGATTTTAATGATTTGGCCTCTCCATCTGCCCTGAGTGGGATTGTCTACTTGCCTCTAAGTGCTCTAAATTTGGACTATATTGAAACCATAAAATTGGAATCACAGAATGGTTTGAGTTGGAAGGATTCTTAAAGATCATCTCATTCCAACCCCTGCCATGGGCAGGGACACGTTCCACTACACCAAATTACTCAAGGTTTCATCCAAACTGGCCATGAAAATCAACAATAATATGGATTGAAACAGCATTTCTACTGTAGTTTGAGGAAAAGCTTTCAAAGGACCTGCTGAGATAAAAACAGAGTTTCTGGGCTTGGATGCAGTGATGATTCCTAGAAATTATCCTCCCAGGAGCTAGGCATAATTTTGTGATAGGAAGGGTAGGTGGGACTCCGGTAGCAGATATCAGGAGGTTCCAGCAGACAAATGTCCATACCACCCATGACCTGGATCTGGTGGTCTGGGAAGGAACTTGGAGAAGGATGAGGCAGCTGTGACCTGCACAAGAGATGGAAAAGTAAGAGCTGTTAGTTTAGAAGCTGAGTTAATTTTGGACATGAAAAAAAATGTGTCTGCACGCTGATTTCATGGTGGTGAGGAATTGCCAGTGTCCTGTTGAGGAGCAGGACCAGAAGTCAACAAACAACAGATTTCCTCATTTATTCAGTGTCAAAATTTCCAGCATTTCAATTCCAAAGCACTAAAGCTGAAGGTATTTTTTTCATGTGAAGTGATTGTTTCCATAGCATCAAAATATTTCGTTCTAATTTCTGGTTTTTTCAAATCCTTTTATTTCAAAAGTTGGTTCTTTTGAAGTTCCAGTTCAAGGAAAAAAGCTTTGCCTATCACTCCAATCTTATCAGATTGCTGCTTTTGTAAAACAAAGTTTTGTGGGTTGACAAACATGTTTGAATTAAACAGCTTCTTTTGGTTTGAGATTTCTTTAGTGAAAAATATTCCCATGGATTCTATTTGAGACCTGCTGTTATATGCCTCAAAAAATAAAAAAATCCAACCAAAAAGTGTAATGAAACAGAATGTGTTTTATTCACCCTGAGATAAATTGCAAGTGTAACAATGCCTGTGAGAAACGGGGAACTGGAGGGAAATTTTCAAGCACTTCAGTGTGCCAAGAAAGCCATACACTCATCAGTTATTTCTGCTACAGCTCGAGGCTTTATGAAGTTGAGATATTTAAAGAGTTCTCAATAAAATCTGGAAACAAAAAAAATCATGTTTTCATTCTGAATATGAGGTGAAGTCCAGGTTTCTTGAAAGTTCAACAGAAATTTCTGATCTGGGTCTGCCTTGGGGAGCGTATCTGATCCAGCCCAGCTTTTCTTGTGATTTTTGCACTGAAGACCTCAAAAAGGACCTTTTAAGTCTCTTAAAATACTATTGTTTGCTGTTGTACTTAGAGAGCTAAGAAAGGAAAAAACCAGATTAAAACAGTGGTTGAGGGGAAGGTCCCTGCCCATGATTGGAACAAGATGGTCTTTAAGGTCCTTTCCAACCCAAAGCATTCCCTGATTCTATGATTAAGGAGGTAGAACTGGTGCTGGAAACGGTACACCTGGCACTCAAGAGTCAGAGCAGGGGGACATGAGTTATGGAGATGCTGTGTGGTACATCGTCAGGGGATGCTGCAGATCCTGGTTTCCAGTGGGTGAGGATTAAATAAAATGGTTTGTTTTATTAAATGGGTGAGGATTTGCCTGCCAGCAAACTTGGATAGGGAGTGTCAATGTTATACACGTGCTTACACAATCATAAATCATATTCTCCTTCCTTCAGAGACTTGGCACTAAGTATCTTGGCAGTACACAAAAATCCAAATTGTGTGGGCATACACATCTGTACTGCATACAAGTAGATGTGTGCTTTTGAACAGCGTGGAAAGCTGATAGTTTTGTGAGAATTTAAATATCTGTCCATCTAATGGTTTTGCAAAAGGATTTTGTGAATTTGGGGAACATCTTGTTCACATAGAGTAAGATTGGATACCATCTTAACCAGATTGGAGATTCCATGGTGTCCTATCTCACCAGTAAGCAGAAATAAATACCTGGTTTCTCATTCCTTCCCACACTCTTTGTCTTCTAAAAAGACTTTTTATTTTTACAAATAATGCTGCCAAAAATTTCATCAGGGAAGTAGGAAAGTGCAGCTGTTTGGGTTTTTGTTTGCATGGAGAATTGCAGAGGGAAGGAGAAGCGGAGTTGTGGAGGAGGCACCATGAGATGCAGCACTGGAAAAAGTCCTGGCTGAGTCTGCAGTGAATTTAATGCCAGCTCTGGATGCAAAGGGCTGGGATTTGCTGCTGTTGATTTGAGTTCATTGGTTTTCACATCTAAACAGGTTTCCAAGTGAGGCTCACCTGGTCTACAGCTACTCTCAGAGGAATGGGTGAACATCAATGGTAAATGGACATTTTTTTTTAGCTGAATTCTGGAGTCCTGCTATACCTCCATTTTCACTTTCTCAGCACATTTTATTCAATTTTATTAGGTCATTTAGCAAATAATTTTAATTTTCTGCTTAGATCTGAATTTCTGAAAGTAATGTACTGTTGTACAGTTAATGAGTCTGCTAATAAGCTCCAAGAAAATGTGATTTGTGAATCATTCCAGGACATAACTGTCACTCAGACCCTATGCCAATTAGCATAACCACTAGCAACTATCCCTAAGAGGTCCTTGAAATTTAAATGAGCTTTCCTAAGATCCTTTTTACCAGGGAGGTTGCAGTTTCTGCCTCACATGGAAAATGCAGCCTCGTGAAAAGCAATAATTCATTAAAGGCAAAGCAGATTTAGAGGTAAAAGCCCCCCTGGGTTCTGAGCAGCAGCAGAGTCTCTGCCAGGCCTGTTGAGGGGTGCCATGGCTGGGCGATCCCTTGAGCAGCCACGAGAGGACACAGGAGCAAAATGGGCAGATTTTTACTGCAAAAACACCTCAGCATGAGGGGGTGTTTAGGAGAAATATTTCACCAACAAGGTCCCTACTAAATCTTGGTGAGTTTACTGACTTGGTGGATTTAGCTTTGTTGGGGAAAAACAAAAAGCTTCATAGAGGCTGTGGAGGCCTTTCCACATTGTGGGCAATGTTTCAACACTCCTAGGGGTTGCAGGGACCAGGGCTCCTCTGGATTTTCAAATTTCATCTGGTTTTGATTCCCACTGGAAGTTGTCCTGAATGCTTCACTCCACAGGCCCCCCAGCTCAAAAAAACCACACTTTCCTCAACACTTGGCTTTTATTTCACTCTTTCCCTCTCTCAGCTCATTGTTCTTTGGGCTCCCAGGACCGATTCCATCATGTGGTTTAGGAAGACCTAAATCTTCAAGGATTTGTTTGGGATAAGAACCTCACAGAGATCTTGCCATGCCATTAAAGAGATGTCTTCCCACAGGTGAAGGTGTAGCCAGGATAACCACCAGGCAGACACAGCATTTCAGTTCAAACACAAGAGCTTCAGACTCAGGAGGAGCCTGCTGTGGCTTGGGGCTATAAAACAAAACAAAACAAAGCAAAACAAAACAAAACAAAACAAAACAAAACAAAACGTAGGTTGCATTAGGCAACTTTAAATACCTAGCAGAGGCTTTGGCTTAATCCCTCTGCTTTTAATCCTGCCTTATCTCATTTACAGAAGGAGAGATCCCTACACTTGCAGCTGATTTCTGCCAGTTACAGTCGGGTGGTCCATCAGGCCCTCCATGGCCAGAGACAGCTCATGGGCTGCTGTCCTTGGGCTGTCCCCTTTCCTCCCTGCAGCCTCCCACTGTGCAGGGAACAGCTTTTGGTGCAGGATGTGGGGCCCAAAGCTGCACATTTTCCCCTGTGCCTGCATGTAGGTGTAGACCTGTGAATCACTGCTGCATCCATGGGAAAATGCTTTGATGGTTTGACAAACTTGGGTTTAAAATCTCAGGAAAACAGCACAGGAAAGTCCTTGAGGCTGGAGGACAGAGCCTGGCAATGAGGTCGAAAGAGTTCCTCTTTCTGTACTCCTAAGTATTAGATTGACTCTGTCCCTCTTTTAACTGAGCAAGTGAACATGAAACGCAGGATTAAATAAAGCAATGAAGTTGTTAAAGATCTAAAGCTGATGTGAGTCATCCAGGAGAGATTAAGGCAGTCACACAAATGAACAAAGCAGGTAACACGCTAAGGTAAAAGAGGGGATAAAGTTTGTCAAGATCAAGGAGCTGCCTCAGAAGGTGGTGCAATGAATTAATGGCACAGTAAAAGTCAGCACTGGGCAGCCTGTGAAGGGCTGTTTTCCCCAGAGGCATTCCCCAGCCTCACTCTCTCCCTCCAGCTGCAGCAGTGTTTTCCCATCACCACCATCTGGGGCAGCCAGGGGCTGATTTCCCTAAACCCCACCTGCTGATGACTTACACAGTCACTTGTTTTCCCATTTTCTCTGTTTTAATGCAACACTGGGGACTTCAAGGACTGGGAGAGGGATGAATGCAGAGGCAATGTCATGCAAAAACCACCTGATTAGGATGATTATTAATAGTAGCACCAAGCACCAGCTGGGACCTGGCTGATTAGAGATGACTGTGAGGTCCAAAGGCCTCAGAGCACTTTCCAAGCTCTGTCTGTGCCTTTTCTGAGGGAGCCTGACCAGGTTTGCACAGCTGGGTCCTGTGAGCCCATGTCATGCCTGGCCAAGGCTCTGCTGGACAGGATCCTTTCTGAGCCCTCAGAAAGCAGCTGTGTCTCAAAGAAGGTGACAGCTCAGGCTTGGCTAAATTCATTAAAAAACAGGGCTCCTTATTTAATATGGAGACACAACAGAAATTATTGTTTTCACCGGCAAGCCTAGGAAAGGTTGGGTCTCAAACCAATCCCAGTTCAGGTTTAATACAAAACTGGAGTTTTCTTGGCTGTGCTGGCTTTTGATGGGTGATCATTTGCCATATTTTTTCTCCTGACAGGAAAATCTGGGGCTGTATAAATCATATTTCCACGCAGGAGACCAGGTACAGATTTTTTGGTATTTGCCCTTAATTGCCTCCTCGGTTTTTGTTAGACAAGAAAGGATATTAACAGGATTGCACAATGGCCAATTAGTCTTAAAGGTCTTTAGTTTCATTACTTATCTGGAATAATTTGTAATCTTCCTTTGACAAAGGCAGGAGCCCTTTTTGATAATAACACTAAATCAGGCTGCTGGAGCACATAGTGATTAACATATACAAGGGATGTTATACCAAACAGAAATTCAATTTAACAGATCTCACAGCTAAAACCATATCCCAATTATATTCATATCCTTCTGCTTCTCTGTCTTACCCTCTTATCCCCATCTTCAGAGGTCTCAGCATGAATTTATCGTGTTTCCTCATGTTCTTGTTCCTATTCAGCCTGCTTAGTAGCCACCATTTTTTTCCCCACAATGTTCTTTGATCTCTTATTTCTTTGCTGATCCCTTGTGATGCTGCAGGGACAGGGCACTGGGAGGGCTGGTGGCTTTTCTGTCACCTGAACAGAAGAGAAAACACTTAGGTGGAGACACTTGGGGCACGAACTCTAGCCCTTCCCGGTGCTGTGACTGATCAGATATTGGAAATTTGCCAGCTGCCAGCTTCTTTCTCTGTTTTAAACCATTAGAAAGGCAAATTGATACCTGTAAAAGGGTCTTTTGAAAGATATATAATATTGCTGCCCTCGCTATAATGCAAATTTGAATATTTTGTTTTGGCCAGTGGCAAAGATTTGAGAGAGAAAAGCATTAAGTGGGACAAAGAAAGCAAGCAGGGGTTGAATACCCTCTAAATAAAGCCAGTTGTATCCCCTAACAAGAAATGAGATCCTCATCAATGAGTTATTAATGTTATTGTTAATTATATTACTGTTATTACTTAAAAAAGTAGAGGTTGAAATCAGCTCACAAGGAGCTGAGCTGCTTAAGTGAACCTGCAGACAAAGCAGATTCTTATTGTAATACCTTTCTCTCTGTGCTATCTCTGTTCCTTCCCAGCCTTCTCTAGGTTTATCAAGGTAAATATTTTCTGTTTTCTGAGGACAATGTTTTAAGTGGACGTCTTTCCTCTGTACAGTGTAAAGATTATATCAGTTTTTTATATAGTTGGACTTTTTTATATAGGACAATCTAAATGTTGTCCTGACCCTACTCAGTACAGAGACATCCATAGCAGCATCATGGAGCAAAGGATGAGGCAACTCAGCACCCAAAAAGGCAGGAGGGATTTCAGTCTGTGTCCTGATCTCCCTGTCACTCCCATAAATCTGTAATGGACAGAGCAGTGATATCACTTCTGTCTTTCTATTTTCTTTTCTTTTTTATTTTTTTTTTATTTGTTCACAAACCAGGAATATTTCTTAACAGCAGTTACAATCATAGAAATACAGAACATCCTGAGCTGGGAGAGACCCACAGGATCCCCCAGCCCAGCCCCAGCCCTGCACAGACCCCAACAACCCCACCCTGGGCACCCCTGGCAGCTCTGGCAGCCTCGGGGCCGTGCCCATTCCCTGGGGAGCCTGGGCAGTGCCAGCACCTCTGGGGAAGAACCTTTCCTGAGCTCCAGCCTGACCCTCCCTGGCACAGCTCCAGCCATTCCCTCAGGTCCTGTACCTGAGAGTACAGGTACAGTACCTCCTCACCAGAGAGCCGAGATCAGTGCCTGCCCCACCTCCCACGTGAGTGTCCCTGCTCAGAATTCCATGTCACCCAGACTGAAATCAGCTGTCACCTCTCAGATGCCTCTGCAGTGCTGGAAGTGTCAAACAAGTTTGTCAAAATGAAGCCAGCTGCCTGCACACAAAGCATTCACCTGGGTCTGGTTTCTGGTGCCTTTTTACATGCTAAAAACTGTCTGTTTCTATGGGTAATACAGGCAATAAAACCTGCCACTTTCAGACAATCAAGCAGGAAGAAGAATGTGGAGCCAAAGAATCTCTGTTACATAGCAGGTAGTGCTGTTTGTTGGTTATTATACAGCTGTAAAAACTGAAACCAATTTAAACATGTCTGAGTGCCAGTGAGCTGGCAGAGCTCCTCTAGCTGCAGGGAAATGAGGGTTTGGGCTGATTCTGTGTGGGCAGGGCTGGGCTTTTTGTGTGCTGCTCACCTGTAGCAACACAGCATCATTTTCTCCCTTTGCCAACCTTCCTGAGGCTTCTCTGGTCAAACTGGGATTTCCTGTGACAGAGACATCTCTGCTAATTCAGAGCTTTAGTGATGCCTGGAGCAGAGGTTTAGGGATGGGGGTCAGATGCCTGGTTTGGGTCCTGCAGCTCACAGGCTGCCCAGAACAGCCCAAGATGTGTGGCTGGGGCCAGGCCTGACTGGCCAGGTGGGAAGGTGTCCTTGGACATATTCTTCCAAGGCTCCTCACCCCATGCTCTGTGTCTCTGAATGTGTCCCCGTCCGCAGCAAATTCCATCCCCCTGTCTTGTGCAGATTTCTGGAAAATGGGCTGGTGAGTGAAAATAAAAGAAAAACCTCCATGAAAGTGCTCCCAGAAAGGAGCTGATCAATGAGTTTAACCCTCATGAAGCACTAAAAAGCATGAGGCTGCACATATTGAATGCAGGGAAAGCTTTGGTCAATAGTCACACAGACAACACAAACTCCACATGCAACACACACAGCTGTAGGAATCAGGTTTCAGCAGTGCCACACATCACAAAACTGTTTATTATATACTGTGCCTCATAGGATTTATTGTCACCTGATCCACATCCTGTGCTGAGGGTTGGCCTGGGAGTCATGAATCCACAACTTCCATTTCTGCCTCTTCAACAGTGACAAGGTGGACTGATTTCCATCCAAGTGATTTAAATGAGCCACCGGGGAACTGTGATTTAAATCATTGATGTTTGCTTTTTACATTGGCAGAAGAGGCAGCTTTAATGATGTACGGCCCTACTGCTGCAGCTAAAATCTAAATTCTTGGAATACTCCCTCCAGATAATCTCTAAGGTTCATGCATTTTCCTCTGGCTGGCGAGCTGCACACAAGGGAGAGAATTCTTGGCTCGGCTCGGGCAGTTTGGAGCTGCTGTGCTTGTATTGGCAGCCTGGAATAGGCAACTCAGAGGGAAGGTGCCAAATGGGGCTGTATTAAGCACCTCTTGGCTGTTGCTGAGCACAGGATTAGGAGAGAGAGTGCTCTGGAGAGTTGGGACAGGTTTTGGCAGCCCTGCTGGAGCAGACAGGTGTGTGTCTGAGCAGTGGCTGCCCTGCAGCAGGATGGGGCAGGAGTTGGTTGGAACCTCATACAGGCAGGACAGGGCAGTGTGAGCCATGTGCAGCTTAGGAATTTAAGATTTCCAGTGTGGATACAAAGGGATTAAAAAAAAAAAATCAGGTTTGGATGGATGGATGGTCAATTCCTAGTTGCAGTTATACTCTATACCTTCTGGGACTGAGCAATCTGGACTCATAGAAGCTGTCCCTGTCCTTTGCTGGGGGTTGGAGTGGATGGATTTTAAGTGTCCCTACAAACAAAACCATTCTCTGATTCTATAATTCTATACTATTAATGAAAAGGTTTTTATACTATTATTTAAACTAATATATTTTCTGGACAACCTGGGAACTTTTGGATAGATAATTAGTGAACAGATGGTTTCTATTCAAGATGGCCTTTCCTTATTTCTCCTAGATAAAAGAATGTTCTATAACTAGAAAAAGTGGTTTATGTAAGTATTTTGTTTAACCTTTTATTAATCAGTCCTTCATTTTCATATTTTGCAACAAAAAAAAGGGGAATACCATACTTTACTATTGGGGAATCACGTGCAATGTTTCAAGTTGCACTTGGATGGGAAGAGGGACTTCAGGATATGAAAAGGCAGTGTTTTACTTATGAGTCTTCTTCAATAAATAGGAGTCCATCAAAGCACTGGGAGTAAAAGATAATGGATGAGGGCAATATTTCTAGTCATCTTTTAGTGTGTTTTTAAAGAGGGTTCTTTTTCTCTCACCCCTAATTTATACTCTTGGATTTAACAGATATAACTTTTTGACTTTCTGCATTGCCCAGTCACTACAGTGGTTGAAGAAGCTGAAATCATGAAAAACAGTCCTTCAGTTCCTGCAAAACTGACCAGGAGTTTTTGCATTTCTGTGAGCATCAGTACTGGGTGAGACAGATTAGTTGGTTTGACCTTCTCTTATCTGCAGTGACCAGCATGTGACATTCAGATAGAGTACTCTTGGGTGTGTAATATGTTATAATAAATGTATGCAGTGAACACTGAATCTTGGAATCTAAACAGACTTTTTTGTTGTTGTTGTTTTTAGTGCAAAAAGTATCTATGGTTTGCAAATCTGATTCTGCTTTCAAAAAGTTCCTTTTTTCTTGTTGCTTTTATCCATCCTGGTGTGTTTGCTGGCAACTCTTCCTCTTTCATGTTTTCCTTTCTCCATACATCAAGTGAGGAAAGGGCTTACCATATGTGTGTAACCCAGTGGGATTCCCTAGCTCTAAACCTGCAATTAATCCTAACCATTCTTATTTCTTTATTGCAGAAGGCACTTTTCACACCTTGCATGGTATAAGCAGCACGACACACCTCACTGCTCCCTTTCCATTGTGTGCGGCATCCCCTGCCCTTCCAGAGCACGCAGAGATGATTAACACCATCTGACACAGCAGCAGCTCCCTGACATGGCCTCCTGAGGTATTTTGTGAGTGCCACACGCTTCAGGAAACCTGTAAGGGAGGAGAGCTGCAAGCCTGCCTCACCTGTGTGGGAGCTCGGAGGGTGTGTGGTACTGCGTGTTTCAAAGCCAAGCAGTTGGTCCTGTGGAGTGCTCTGCCCTTCCACACCTCCTGGCTCCTGGAGCCATGGCAGTGGTGTGTCCTGTGACAGATGTGGGGATTGCAGCACATTGCCCTTGTCACCTGCAGCAGGGGCTGGCGAGCAGGAGCTCTTTCCCCTCCAAGGTTGGGGCGATGCAGACAGTGGTGCAGCCCTCAGGGCTGCTGCTCCTCCCCAGCTGCCTGCCCTCCTCCTCTCCCTTCATACACACACTCATCTACGGGAGGGGAACCCAGGCAAATATTAATAATTGCATTATGAGTTCCAAAGCCAGGAATCTTGACTGGTCTTTTTATCACTGATATGATAAGGTGGTGAGCAGAGAAGATACCATCAGAGGTTGCTTTCATCTCTGCAGATAGTGAATGAACTAGATATATATCTTAGACATGAAAAGCATCTCGTTGAAGGCTCTTCTGAAAGTCCTAATCTCTCTGGTTCATATGTATATTTTGAAAGCTGTTAACACCCCCTGCTCCTCCCCTGCACAGGGCTGGGAATGTGGAGGAGCTTCAAAGAGCTCTGCTCCTGCCTTCTTCTGTTCCTGAGCCAGCCTGGGCACCAGGGCTCATTGCCAACCTACCTGTGAGGAGAAAACAGAGCTATTAAAGGATATCTATTTCTGCCACTGTGACCAAAGGGAACAGGAACACTTTGGCCTCTGTGGCTCTTTTCATGTGGGAGTCTCAAAGTGCTTTGGCGTCACTAATTCGAAGCAGAAACCTCACTGATTAACATTTATGTCTGGGATGGAGGGATGTGTTCTGCAAGTCAGTGATGAGATGAGGAGTGTTGATTTACCAGCAGATGAGGGATAATGTGTGGCAGAGTAGGCTGTGATAATTTGTTTTTAAAATCTCTTTCAGCTTTGGTTACAGAGAGGGATCTGCAGCAGATCTTTACACCACAGGCTTCTTAACCCAGATGAGAATCCCAAGTATAGTTCTGAAATATTTGTGCCCAATTCCTTTCTCTCCCTGAAGTTACCTGGATGAGGAGGAAGGGGCTGATGTCTAACTGGAGATTGGAATTTTTCCCCTGTGTAACCTGTAGTGTCATCGGTGTTTGACTGAACCCGGTGAAGTTTGATGCCAGACCTAAGAACCATGGCAAGATTTGTGGGCTCTGCATAGGAAAACAGGATTTCACAGAAGCCATTGACTCAGAAACATTTAAGGCAGGGCTGGCCCACTGTTTGTGGTGGCCAGTGCCCTCTGCGTTGCACTGCAGCTGCCCTCAGAGGTAACTGGTGATGGTTTCATGGCACTGGCAGCAGGGTTGGCAGTGTCCTGGGTGCTCCTTCCCACTGCAGTCTCAACAGGAGGAGGCTGGGAACAAGAAGATATTTCTTCACCTGGAAAAAGCTCTTAATTTCAACTCATTTTCCCTATCCTTTGTTGTCAGCGCCCAAAACACAGACAAGCTGAACAGAGCCGAGGTGATCTGCACTGGGAGAGGACAAGCCCCTGGATCCGGAGGGCTGGATGGTGTTCCAAGGTCTCCATCTCCTAGAGCTGTCCCTTGGGAGGCCAGAGCTGAGTGTGGAGTGCAGTGGTGCAGAGCCCTGCCTCTGCTGCTCCTCATCCCAGCCCTCTGCTTCCACTGCCAGACCCAGCAAAGCCGAATAAATCCCCAAAATACAGCGGTACAATAATGAAGAATGCTGTGCAGTGGAAAAGCATGGGTAATGAGGGGCTTAATTTGGAACATATCATTTGTCAGATAATTTGGAGGCACATCTCAAAACAGTGCACAAGAATGGAGTTTGCTGCACCAGCTGAAGTCACCCCAAATGTTCTTTGTTTGTTGCAAATCCCTTTTAAAATCTAAGCCTTCAGAAAAGAACCTGGAACCAATAAATGACATAAAAGAATAAATGTTCACAGCACATATTTTGGATTTGGTTCAAACACAATATTAGAAGGCTGAATTAATTGTGTTTGTATCAAACCCAAATATATTTTATAAAACAATGAAGCCTCTTAAATGGCTAACTGCTGCCCAGAATATATTTTCCCTGAACCAAACTAGATAACAGCATATCCCTCTTAAATTGGTCAGGAGAACTGGCTGCCAAATGACAATTCTCTGCCCCATATTTATTCACCATCTGTGACTTCCACATCAATTTTCTCATTTTAAAAATCAAAGCTTGAGATTTTTTTTCCCCCTTCTCTCTCTTTTCCCTTCTCTGCCAGAGTTGCAGGGTAAATCCAATGGCGGAAAATGAGGTTGTATTTGAGTTCCTACTTCAAAAATGGCTTCTGCATGATGGGGTGTGGCTCCTTCCTCTGCAGCTCCGTTGGCTTGGGTGTGTGCAGAAGTTTATACCAACTGGTTATGGATGGGCAACAGCTGGGAGGAACTCCCTTGAGACCTGTTTTTCCCCAAGGAAATGGTGAAGAATGTGAGAGTGAAAGGGGAGAATCAGAATCAAGCTTGCCCATTTGTGGCAAATTTACCAGCCTAAAAGTCTACATTTCCTTGATAAATGCTGGTTTATGGAGAAAGCAACCATCTTCTAAAAAGGAGAATAAGGGATTTTAGTCTGGGATTCAATATTCTAGTGACTCAATATCATTGTGTTTTTTCTAATTCTGTTCTTAAAAAGTACCATATTTTATGAGTAAAGAGCATTCATGGTGCCATATAAAAATCTTCTTAGTACATCTCCATGCTCCTCATCCTCCTGCCCCAGGCAGGGAGCAGTCAGAACCTCTCTTGGGCAGGGATTAAGTCTGAGGACTGTGGCACTGACTGATTGAAGCTCTTTTTGAATACCTCATAACCCAAGAAACATGGGCTCAGTCCAGGGCATTAATGGTAGCTGAGTTTATGACAAGATTCAGCTTCCTGCAGAGCAGAATCAGCCAGTGACAACCCATACCACTGCCGAGAGATCGAGGAGTCAAACATGGCGCTGAATTTTTGGGGTGATTCTTGCTCTGCATCTCACCTACACAGTCAACAGAGTTCACAAAGCTCAGGCTATGACGGAATATAAAAAGAATAAAATGTTCAGAAGGAATTTATCTTGCTCTACCACCTCCAGTTTTTGCATCCCTCCCTCTGTGGCATCACGCACCTGTTACTATAGTAACATAGGGGCATTTTAACCCTGAGCTGGTGCTGGCCACTCTCAGAGAGAAATCAATCCACTACAACAAAGCCAGGGCTCCTGCAGCTGAGAGAAGACAGCTGCTATCATGCTTGGCTTAGAGGTCTGGTATTGTAAATAACACCCAGGTACATTGACATTCCAAGCAGAATTTATGATCGAGCTGGGGATAAATACCTTCTCACACAATTACACATTACTGGAGGCTGATGTCTTGCAGTTCCAGAGGGTGGATCAGTTAAACACTCCTTACATTTGTTTGTCTGAGCTGGAAAGCAGGATTGCTTAGCACAGGTTTTCCTTGAGTAGCTTGACACGACCCTGAGCTTCATCCAGCATTTAGTTTGACACAATCCGTTTTTGAGGTGAGCAGATACTGTCTGTATCCCTCTGAACAGCTTACATGGAATGCAGCCCTGAAACTTAGGCTCAGGTTTTATGAACCTTTCTAAACTGCTCCATGAGACTGATGTAAATGTAAGCATTTTTTGACAAACTCCAAGAACTGGTGTGGATTTGTGTATATTTCTGATAGCTCTAAATCAGAAACCTACCTGAGCATTTTTTGCTACAGATATGAGGTGGAAACTCCACAAGAAAAAGCTGCCTTGTGCCATTTCTGGTACTTTTTGGGAAACATCAGCAAAACCATTTTTTCTAGAGGTATTTGGATACTCCCACTCCTTCCCCTGCTGTGGCTATTTTAGCTGTGGATACAAAGAGTTTATCTTTTGGATCAAAGGCTCATTGAGTTGTCCCATTCTCTTCACCCTGTCTTACACAGCTATTCTGCAGATGGCAAGAGAAGGATGTCATCTGGAGGCAGCAGCTGGAGCCATGGGAGACGAGGGAAGGTGGGTGTGGGCTGCTGCTTTCCTGCCTGAGCAGGGATCCAGTCAAATGAAGGGTGCAGTGAAAGGAGGTGAAGGAAAAAGGAAACGCTCTCCCAGCCAATTTACTTGGAGGAATAAAATTGCACAAGGAATGATTGACAAATTAGTAGCACTTTGCACCTTGTTTTAATGGGATCCGATCTTAAGGAGGAGAAATACGAGAAGTTTCAAATTACCCACTTTACCAGTTGCTGCCTTCTCTAGAATCCAAATCAAGGTAGGCATTTGGTACTAAATCTTAAGGAAACAAATTGCTTTCTATGCTACACTGCGTTCTTAAAACAGCTTTATTTGAAAGTCCAGCTGAGCAAGTTAATTTAAGCAGTGAGCTGGGCCATGACAGTTCAGCACTTGTTATTGAGGCCAGTACTTCCATGAGTACAAATCACACTGCCAGGTGAACTTAAGCTAAACCTGACCTTGGGCTCTAACTCAAAGCCATCTGATATCCATGAGAGACTTTCAATTGACTTAATGGCTCCTGGAGCAGATCCTGGGTGACATCAGCAATCCGTGGTGGCCTCGCTTGATTTACCGGCCCCAGTGACCCACATTCATGGGGAAGGAGAAGCAATTTCCCAAAGCCCTCCTTCCCCTGCCCATCCTGACAAGAGCTGTCTTGTGCCAGCTCCAGATCCATCCTGGAACTGGGTGTATGCCTCTGGCCCCAGGGAACCTCCTGGAGAAAATGTGATGTCCCTGCTGGCTGCATCTCATTATATATTTACATATATATAGATATAAATGTGTTGGCCCCAGTGCCAGATCTTGTGAGGCAGAGGGAGGATCTAAAGCCAGGCTTTAAACCACTCTTCAAGCCAGGCTGCTCCTCAGTCTGTCTTTGAAGTCCTTTCCCGTGGCCTGGGCCCTTGCAGGCCTGCTGGCAATACCATGTGTCCATTTTATTGAATGTAAGTGATCTGAAACTGCCAGTGCAACATCCCAATTTAGTAATGAGACTTATGGAAGCTTTATGAGCTGCCTTGGCTTGCAACACAATTAAATTTCAGGAAATAGAAAATATTCCACTGAGGCTGGTGGGTTTGTAATGCTATTTGAGGCTTAATGCATAATAAAACTGTGCCATTTTAGGTTTAATATAATATGCAGCAGCCCTAAATGACCACTAAAAACATTATGCAAATTTTAAAGGAAGTTATTGCCTCCTGTAAATGACAATTTATCAATGGTTTGTAAAGAAAGGGCTTTCCTTCTGGTTATGAACCAAAGAAAATACAGAAATGAGCAGGCATAAATGGGTTATAGGAACAGGAGGTCAACAGAAAGATGAGCAGTAGGAATTGTGTCTTCTTGTCAGCCAGGGCAGGAATGTAATGCATTATTAATTCTCTGTACTAACAGACCACATTCAGCCTCCACCACCAAAATAAGACAAAACTTACATTGGACTAAAAAGAATTAGATTTTTTGTGAGCACAATGCCTGCAACTTACTTTTTTTTTTCTTCTTCTCTTTTCCACTTCTAGTACTTGTTAAACATTTCCAGACTTCTATTTGTTAAACATAATGGTAAACTCCACCACATTTTCAATGTCAGAACACCTCTTGCATTAGCAAGAATCTGAATCATGAGGAGGAAAATGCAAGAGTCTCAAAGTGCCCAGGATTCCATGGGCTTGCATGCCCCACTGTAGGCTGCCCCAGAAACCTTGGGAGCAGGGATAAAACCATTCCTGAGTCACACAGCGATTCCCAGCCTTCCCTTTATCTGGGCAGTGTGGGTAGAGCCTGGCTCTGAGAGACAATCCCATCACATGCAAGTGCTTCACATTATAATGGGCTTTGAAAAATGTTTTGACTGTTATGGAGCCCTTTTTACAGTCATGCCATCAATTCAGTGTGAGAAGATATTTTATTTTAAATGTGCTATGAAGACACAGAGGCATTTGCATTGTTAATTTCTCAGATGTCAAACAAATACCATTATTGCAAAATGAATGCAGCCACCCAGCTGAGAAACAGATCCATTCATGGCAACTAAGTGAAACTTAAAAAATGAATGAGTTCTGCTGATTGCAAGTATCATCTGAAATTAATAATGCTCCAGGAATTTTTCACACAAAAGAGAATGAGAGCATTGTGGCTGTTTGTTTCCACTTGTCGAGCTCCCCTCCTCTCTGAGGTGTAAGGGATCATCACTGGCTGCAGCTTTAAAGGTCCTGGACAGAAGCAGTGGTTTTGTTGCCAGTCTGGGGAATTGATCTTTCCAGTGACATATGATGTGACCCTCAAGTCTTGGCAGTTGAGGCACCTTTGTGTCCCCTGCCCAGCTGGACTCCTGAGCGAGGCCTTTGCCTGCTGTCATCTTCTCTTCTGCACCAGACCCTTCCCATTTTCCCAGCTGTGAAAAGCCTGATCCCTCTCCTCAGAATGATTCTTCCCTTTTATTTCCTCTCCCGGTGCCCCCTTCATTCAGCAGGTGATGCAGACACTGCTGTTTCCTACCCTCCTCTTCCCATTCCTGCCTTTTCCTTCCCTGCCAGCTCCATGGCCCTGGCATTCTTTATGTTTTTGTGCTGGTAATAACAACTTCAGCTCTTGGAAAATTAGTGGAGATGAACTTGTTGTGTGACAAATTAAACACAAACAGCTCCGAAAAGCCATTTTGAAGTATTTGTCTGTGTCTGTATATTCATCTGCTAGATGAATCACTTGAGTTATAAAAACTGTGGAAGAGAAAAATCTAATGGAAATGATAATATGATTACTGCCCATAATTCTCACCAATCAAGCATATCAGTTACACACAAGTAGGTTGTCTGGATGTTTGTGGGGTTTTTTATTTTATTATTTAAATCTGATCAAGCAGCTGATTGCAGACCCTTATGTACCTTTTCACACAGTTTATTCTTGAAGTGAGAAGCAACAGCTATGTATTTATTTTATTCTATTTGATGGCTGTGTAGCAGTCAAGCCTCACAGGGCTGAATGCTCTGTGCCCTTCTCTGCATCATCTTGTTTCAAATATTGAGAGAACACAAGAGACATATTTATTTACAGATGCACTTACTGAGGAGCTAATAAACTGGTCTCCATGTCAACCTGTATTTTACTTTTTTGTTTGACCTTTGTCTAAAAACCCCTCCTCTGTGTGCTGAGTATTAGCATCTCTTTTGTACATTAACTGGAATATCAAAGTACAGGGCTGAAATACAGTGATCACCTTGCAGAAATAGTTACAAGATTCAGGCTTAATGTCTTTTATCAGGAAATCATAGAACACCCAGTAAATGGTATTTAAAAAACTTTCAGGTATGAAGAAAAAAGCAGACTATAATGAGAAGCTACTGCAAGGAGATTGGATATTAATTGTTAAAAAGGTTATAAATCCTGAAGTTGATGGGTTGCACACAAAGGAGAAGTGCATAAGGAGGTATTTACTCTGGGTATTAATTTTTAAGCTGAAAGAATTTATTGCAAAACAACTCGGCTACTTTTATGAACTCCAGTGTTCTGAACAAATTGAGTTCCAGCTTGGGCCTCCTTGCTCCCCAGAAGTGCTGTGCTACCTGGAAAGAAATAACAGGGTTTGTTTGTATTTGAATCATAGAATCATTTAGGTTGGAAAAGGGCTCGGGAACATCAAGTCCAACCAATTCCCTGCACTGCCAAGGCCAGCACAAAACCATGTCCCCAAGTGCCACATCTACATGCTTTTATATCCTTCCAGGGATGAACTGAGAGTAGCCCTTACCTTTCTCTGGACAGGGTTTTGGTTTGCTGAGAAGCCATATTTGAGATTAAGTAAGGAAAAAATAGGTTCCCTAACAACAGGGCTTTGGGATCCTCAGAGGGAAAGCAAAATATTCTCATTAAATACAGAGTAACTCATATCAGCTGAACTACCAACACTACTCCAGTTGTGTGATGCAGTAAATATATTTAGCCAAGACAATCAGGTGTAGCTGATTCAATACCCCATTTATTCACCTGCTTTTCAGAACAGCTTACTGGAGAAGAAATAGAGCCAAGAGAGCAACGAATCCAGCCATGCACATCCCAGCCAGGACATCTGCTCAGGGCTCATCTTCTCTTGATTTCAGTAGGGTCAGGTTGGGAGCTGT
This sequence comes from Phainopepla nitens, assembly GCA_013400175.1. NCBI lineage: Eukaryota > Metazoa > Chordata > Aves > Passeriformes > Bombycillidae > Phainopepla > Phainopepla nitens. Next base: position 231,811 of record VXBQ01017668.1, read on the forward strand.
TGGGGCTAATCCAGGTTTGTTATTTCAACACCAACATCTTTTCATTTGGTTTATTGCAGCATGAAGTCGCTGGTTCCACCCTGCCAAGAGCTGCTGGTAATGAGGTGTGGGCTGCACCAGCACACACTCATTAAATGTGGAGTGGTGTCTTCCTGACCTGGCCACCAGAGCCTGGGTACTGCACACCTTGTCCGTGTGCCATGGCACTAACAGAGCATTTTGGAGCTGCTCCATTTGGGAGTGGAATCCAGATTTTAAAGCCAGTCTCCAAAAGGTATCTGCTCATTTAATTCATTTGTGGTAATAGCCTCAAATGAGAGGCATTCATTTCCTCTTAATGTAACTATATTATGAAATTCTATTGTGAATGAGGCACTTGTAGGAAATCTTAATTATTTTTTTAAAACTTTACTTCCTTTCAGACAGGCAGATTTAGAAGATACATTTGGTCTTGTACAAATGAGCCCTACTGCAGCTCTGAACAGACTTTCCCAAGGGGTGTTCGACTCAAAAATTCCATAGACTTTCTGGGAAAATAACAACAGCTAAAGACAAAATTTCCTCTCAGTTTTGTTTATCCTGCTGATTTTCAGTAGTTGAAAAAATGGATAGAACACATTATATTCACATAACATTCTTTTTTTTCTATTAAAAACCCAGCATTTTTTCCCTCCAACTCTAATAGCTGCAATTCAATGTTTGCTAATGTCCAGCACCACTCAAGTGACAACAGAGCCTGACAGCAACTGGGAGCTACAATGGCATTGCTGCTTCATAGAGAAGTCTCTAAATCACTTTTGGGGAAAAAAGACCACAAAGGGTCTGTAGCACTGTTGTTGTACAGGCAGTATTTTGGTGTGTGAAAGCATTAGGCATTTGCTCCCAGCCCAGATCCATTAATGCTTTGCCCAGCAGGCCAGATTTTTATGTGTAAACTGAATATTTGCATTGCAATTCAAGACAGGCATTTCTGCCACTCACTTTTAGCCTGAAACAGGGAGGAAGAGCAGGTCCCTGGCTTTGGACTTGTGAGCAAATAAAGTTGAGCATAGACAAGGGCACTGGGGGCCCCTCTGACAGCAGAGTCTTCCTCACTGATGCTCTGGGATGTGCATTAGCTGCTTTTTGCAGACCCTGGGGGTGGGTGCTACACCTCTCTAAGTACTGTTCCCAGAACAAAGTGGTTTTCCTTCACCTTCTCCATCTGCCCATCGGGTGCCATCAGCACTGAAGGCACTGTCAGTGATCACCACTCCTGTACAGCACCCAGGGCTGGGCCAGCAGGAGCCAGGACACTCCAGGATTGTGTCTCCTTTTATCTTTCTGTCTCTTTTTTGTCTTTCTGTCTCTCTTTGCCTTCCTGCCCCTTTGGAGATCCTGTTATTAAGCCCTTGCTGCCAGAGGGTTTGCTGTGTTTATTTGATAGATGTAGGTACACCTAGCAAAGGGAAAGGGGAGGGAGAGGGGCATTTTCAGCTTGGATTTCAGTGGTACAAAGGCACAGACACATGTGTATAATCCAGAGGATTTTTTTTTTAATTTATTTTAAAAGTGCTTGCAAGATTAATCACACCCCAGAAAAATCAATAGTAACTCATCACAGGCAAAATCTTCTGGAACACAAAATCCCACTGAAGGGGACAAAGCAAAATTATGGCAGTCTGCAGCAGGGCTAATGAGCCTGTGATTAAAACTGAGGACTGGCTCTGACACTGCACCTCTCTTAGAAGCCTCCCAAGAAAAATGGCTCATTGGAGTCCTAGATCCTGAAAATAATTTAGTCACCATTAGAAAAGAAATAATTTCAATACCACTAAAAGAAATAATTAGGCAGCTTGGAATTCTAAATACTAGTTGAGAACCATGGCCCTTAATCTCTCCCTGCCTCAGTTTCTCTATTCTAAAGCTGTGAAATTTCCTTTTTCTCCTGTTGAATTTCTTGATTTTCTCAGATTGTAACCTGGGGAAGGGCAGCTTTGGCTGTCTGAGAGACTCCCAGTCTTGCCAAGCACCTCAAACTGCTGCTCTTAACAGAAATATCTCCTGAAGAAGTTTGGGCTGAAATATGCTTGAGAGGCAAAAAGAAAGTAAAGCAAGAAACAGATTTCCAGGAGGGAATTTGTCAAATGAGTCCCTTAAATCTCATCAGGAAAAGCACACTGTGAAGGATAGCCTTGAACTTTTGGGGGATGAAGTCATTGTACAACATATTTTGAACAGCACTCCTTAGGTGTTCAGAGTGCTGGTAAGTTATAGGAACTGGTGAGATGATCTCTCTTACAGGAAGTCACCTGAAAAGAAACAGCAATTTATTCCCATTGGATGCCCTCATAATTTCTGTGAATGCAAAACGAAAACAGAACCAAGGTTGCAGAGGATTTCTGGCACAATATATTGGCAAGGTCTGATTTGGAAGGAATGAAAACTGCATGTGTTGAAAGTTATTCTAATAATATTTATCAGAAGGAAAGACCTCACAGAGGCAGCTGCCAGGGCTGAATCAGAATGTAACAACATTCCACTGCCTCCGATCTACATCAGATCCCAAAGATTTGGCAAGAAATTTGGACCAGAGCAATTACCTATATGGCTATTTGTTAAGCATTGTCTCAAGCACAGCACTCAGAGAAATTGAACTGTCAGGAGCTAATACAGGAATAACAAGAAGACATTTCATCTCCATTGGACACTAGAGATGAATAGATGTAAGTCTGAAAGGAGAAAATATAAATTAAATATGTATTTGGCTTTAGTTGTTGTTAAAGGACTATAACATGAATAATGAATATTTTAAGGAGAGAAGACTGGGCATTCAATTTCTTTCAATAATGTTAGTGTTGTATATAGTGGTTTGAATAAAATACATTTCATAAAACACCTACACACAGCTCTGCAATACATTATGGATGGCTCCTCTTGAGAAATCTTACACTGCTTTCAATTTTGACACAGTGATACAGTAATAATGGAAAATTCAGGCATAATATTCAGACTGCATCTTTTCTCCCCTCTCTATTATTTTGTGTCACACTGGGTGAGCACAGATATGGTTTCTCTGTGCTTCCCAAGGCAGCTCACGTGGTGCTGTGGTGCTCCCAGGAGAAGGGATCTGCTGCACTGCAAGGTTGTGTCCTGTGTTTTCTGGGCTGAGCATGGAGGCTGAAGCACAATTTCCCACCCAAAGGATCCCAGAGGAACTGAGTATCTGCACAGAAAGAGGCTGCCAAGGCTGGAGGAGCTGCCACCAGCACACAGGGACACGCTGTGCTTGATTAGATGTCAAACCAGGCAGCCCAAGAGGTGTCCCTGGGAGGTGATGGAGAAACCTGAGTGCCTGGAGAAGGACTGAAGGAACTCTCCATGTGTGGGGAAAAAAGCAGCAGAGAGAAGGACATCAAAGAGCCCAACATGGTGTTTGAAGAAGGTTTCCTGTGGTGTTACTGATGGTGCAAGATGGTCCGGAGATAATGTGGGCCAAGAAAACTCCTGCTTCTTTTCTTATGTGAGCAAAAGCCAGCAGGAAACTTCCTGGTGTCCTTGCTGGGTCTGCCCACAGCTGCCAGCCTCACAGACCTTTACAGAGAGCCAGGCTGCAGGAAGGAGCCAGGGAGCTGGTCAGGAAGCACTTACCTGGCCAGACACCGGTTACCTGGTCTGCTGAGGTGGGTGCTGAGGCTCACAGTGAGGCTGCAGACAGGTCACCTTTCCCTGTGACCACTGCACAGCCTGCTGCTTTCTGCCAAAAGACTGGGAAAGCAAAATAAACTCAGGGTGTAAGTGAGGTGTTCACCTGCTCAGCCAAAAGGACTCTCAGATCCTCTCCTTTCCAGGAGGCTTTGCCTTGAGCCCTCTCCCTGAGCAGTCTTCTTGATAAATCTTCTGGATTTATTTCCTGTTGGAGCTCTTATCTGCTGTGGGGGCGAGCCCTTGTGTTAACAGCAGGGCAGATGCTTTTGGCTTCCTGCTATACATGCACAGCCTAATTTCTAGGCAAATTATGAAGGGAATTGTGAAATGCTGTGGTAAACAATCAGGGGTTTGAACTAAAAAGGGATCTCTTATTGATGAACAAATAGTATCAGGCAGTGCTGTGCCCAGATGGATTCAAAGAGCAGGAGAGAAGTGAGGAGCACAGGGAAGGTGCTACGAAATTGGTAAGGACAGCACTAAACACCAGCCAGGGTCATGGATCAGCATGGGCCACCAGCACTTGAGGAAGCCTTTAGCTGATGTTCCTGGGGCTGTGATGGTTACAGGAGCTGAAAGAGCCCAGGGGCACACACTCAGTCCTCACTGTTGGGGTCTGAAATTTCAGAGAGAGAACCTTCAGCTTCTCCCACAAAATTTTAGGCATTATTTTTCAGTCTTTTCCAAGTCTCACGAGGCACATGGGTAATCTCCACACATACAGTGGATCATAAGTACTCCAAAGTAAAAAGATGACAGAGGCTGTCTGGCAGATAAAAATAGCAAACATAGCCAACAAATCCACTCCCTGCTTTGGAAATTCTGCACAGGGAGTGAAACCCTAAATGGTCACGGACCCTATGAGCCACAACTCCGAAATCAGGAACAAAACCTACCCACGGATGCACTTCCAAAGGTAAAGCACAACATTCCCCAGAACAATTAGCAATCACAATGCTGTGTTCCTTCCAATTACTGCCAGCCATGCCTGAGCCTCCCAGCAGGTAAAATGAGCGGGTTAAGCCTCGAAGTCTATAACACTGATTAGCTGAGAGCTCCCCAAGAGCTGTTCTGCACAGCAGGATGGGCACGGAGCAGAGAACACGGCACCCTTTGGGTCACACCTGCACACACAGACACACACAGAGCCTTAAAAACACAACAGAACTGAGAGAATTAGGGAGGAACCCACTCTACTGGGGATGGTGGGGGAAGGACTAGTCAAAATGGAAAAATGAAGCTGAAATGTGTAAACGAAAGGAGGCTGGGGGTGAGTGAGGCCTCTGTTTGCCTTTGCCAAGTGCAGAACATCAGACTGTAAAGCTTGAAGGGCTTATTTGGGAGCTACAGGTGTCCCCAAGGGACACAGCTCCTCTTTGAATTTCATAGAATCATGGAGTGGTTTGGCTTGGAAGGGATTTTCAGAGTGATCTTGTTCCTGTCCCTGCCGTGGGGCTCCCCCTTGGAAGGGCACCTCACCATTCTGGTGCCAGGAACATGTGAGACATCCTCACAAGCAGTGTTGGATAATGTTAAAGCACAGCAATACTCAACTCTTCAGGAGCAGGAGGATGAGAAGGGAGCTTTGTGGTGGTGGCTTTGTGCAGCCTGTCACCTCTGGAGCCCCTGCTCCAAGCCCCCGGACTCCTAACCCAGCCAAGTGAGGAGCAGAAGGCTCCTGGGTAGTGGAAGCAGTTTGAGTGCTCTAGGGCAGAACAGTTTAATAGAATTTAATAGAGCTCCTTTAAGTCCTCTCCATATGTAGGACAGGATAAGTTTTTCCAAGGAAATGGAACAGTTCAGTATTATTTGTGACAAACTATTTGTGGGGAAAAAATATAATTTCCCAGTCAGCTTTCTTGCTGAATGCCTCTGCCTGGTAGCCAGCTGCCTGCCAGCTTTTGCTAACATCACCAGATCTAAAATTATAGTTGTGGGATGGTTTTTCTGCCTGCCTGCACTTCTTAGGACTTGTCCAACTAGATTTGTGCAGTGGCTTATCCTGTCTAATGTCCTGTCTCGATGGTCACCAGAGCAAAGTGCTTTGGAGGGTTTGCTCTGGTCTCTATTTCCTGATTTCTTTCTACCCTGTCCTTCCTCTCTTCTCTCTCCTGTGTCTTTCATTGTCTCAAACCTCTCTCATTTGCCATCTTCTTCTTTTTTCTGTCACAATCTCCACTGCTAAATCATTCTCTCTTCCATCTCACAGTCCCCCTGCTATCAATAACCATATTTATTTTGTCCTGATATCATGGGATGATCCATAGGATTCAAATGGGAACAGAGCCCCTTCTCAACCTCCTCACGTGGGAGGAGACCCTGGTAACAGAAAGGGGCAGGAACCATTTGGAAATGGGGAATGAGTTTCATTTCAGGTCTGCACAAGAACATTTAGAGCCACTGCTGCTTGGCATAATTGTTGGAGGTCCCTGCAGGAAGAGCCCAGGGGCTGAGCGGGCCAGGGAGGTTTTCGTGGCACTGTGGCTCATTACAATGATAGATGTCTTGCTTGCAATGTAACAAATGCAATCCTTGGCATATCTTAGCTCTAACTTTCTCCAGGGCAATAACAGACCTGTGGCAGCAAGCAGTTTATTTTGTATATTTTTAAAGAACACAGACTAAATACACAGAGAGTCTTCCAATTTGTTGTTTTCCAGATACTACTGAAGCTTAATGAATAAATAAGTGCAAAATTAAAGGCTCATTACCCACCCCAAAATGTCCCTGCCATTTGTTAAACCTTTCAGAGGAAGCCAGGAATATGGAGAAGTGCCCATTAGGAGGATAAACATATCACAGATCTGAATGTCAAATCAAATTGAGCAAAAATTAATTAACTGGGTGAGCATTAGAAGGGAGAGTCTGGTGTCTGCAGACACTGTTTACCTGTCTGCACTTTCTGAGCCAGCTCAGACAGCACCGGGGGCCGTGCAGGAATCGATGTGTGCCAGCTGCAAACCTCACAGCTCACTGCCGTGGAAGAAACCTGTTCCTCATTTCAGAAATCACTTTTCTTCCACCTTGGAAGAAATTGTCTGTAAATGGGCTTCTCCCTGGTGCCAGATGCTCTGAGATCTGAGACTCCTCTGAAGATGGGGACTTATTAACCCAAAGGTGGCCCTGAAATTGCTGTCCAAATCGTTTGAGGGAGTTTTGGACCAGGCCCCCAGTGTCAGCTGGTGTGTGGCTACAGCTTGGCTTACAAATGATGCCCTGAAACTGAACTATCTGTAGCTGAGAGTTAATCCCCTCAAAATCAATAATTCCTGCTCCCTGAAGCTGTTGTTTTGGTGATGGACGTCTGGCAAGCGAGACCCAACTTTCTGATATCATCCCTTTTTCTCCCCTCTCTGAAACAAGATTTTCTATTATTATACCAGCTGATAAAACAACTGTAATCAACTCTTTTCTGCTCCATAAAATAGTTACTGCTAATTGCTAATTATTGGGAATCAGCTTCCTAGCATATCTGGAAGCATTATAGTGCCTGGGTGTTAACAATAATCACTGCTTTCACAAGAGCCACCATTCACTTGCAGAGGTTACATGTGGCCCAGCCAAGAGTTTTTAACTGACACGAGCCAAAAAAACTGTTGGAGAGGGAGTTTGGTGATTGGTCAGATATTAATACACAAGCACATTTTTATTTGTGTTCGCATGTGCGACTCTTGAGTGCAAATTAAAATTCAAGCCACTGCACCCAGCCGCCGCTCGCTGGCCATTTGCATACAAACCCACTTGATTTGGGCAGACAATCACAGTAATTGCATGGGCAAAGAGTTGCTGCCTTGTGCTTGCCTCATGCAAAAGTAGTTTCTGGGCATTAATAAGTGCCAGCAAGCAGAATAAATACAAACTCTCTGGAAAGTTATGTCTGTGGGATGCTTCCAAGCTTTCTTTGATAGGATGTCACTGCTTCTGGGGAGAGGAATTAATAAGGATCAAACAAAAGTGGCCCAGCTACAGAACAATATAATTTTTCTTACTAGGAAAACTCACTTTGTGATCTTTATATAAAAACTACTGTCAGTGCAGAGGGGAAAATCAGCCACATGGACAATGACATATCAGAACTGGGAAAGCAGTGAAGGGTGTGTTCCATGGAATAACAGAATAGTTTGGGTCAGAAGGGACTTGTAAAGGCCACCTAGTTCCAGCCCCCCTGCAGTGAGCAGGGACATCCTCAGCTGCCCCAGGCTGCTCAGAGTGCCAGTCCACTGGCAGGAGGCAGCACATGCTGGTGGCACCTGGGCATGCAGGTAACAGCAGCAGCAGGGGTGGCACAGTAGCTGTGTAGGACCCCAAGCACCCAGATCCCACCCTTTCTATCCCAGGCTGTCCTCAGAAATAGTGGGAAATGGAAAAGATTGGGTAAGAACCAACCAGAACACCCCAAATTAATTGGTCTGAAAGCAAACTCCACTGGGAGCTCAATTTTATTTTTTTTTTGTGCTCCTTCATCTCCCTTTCATTGGTATTTCCTAAGGTAGCCAAATATCTGGAAGTCCTAGAACTCATTTATAATATCTAGCCTACTTCTGCAGTCCCCAGAAAGACTGGAATTACCAGACTCAGCTGGAATTATCAGGTGCTGACCCAGACCAAGAGAAAGCCACAGGTAAAGATTTGTTTCTAGGAGCAGGAGAGCAGTCAGTGAGCCTGCTTTACCCACATCTGGATCAGGACTGGTTTATGGGGTGTTAAGAGTGGCTGGATGCTTTTCCAAACCTAATTCACAGGTGATACCTTTATTTCTTATTGAGAAGAGACTGTTGCCGATTGGTTTGCCCCTGCTTCACTTCTATAAATAATGCTTAGGTGTTTGTTCAGTTCATTTCCTTCTTAGCTGATCCTATCTCCACATTCAGCTATTCGACCTTCCCTTTTCTGGCCAAACTTTCCTTCCACTCTTCATATAAACCCCACTACAAGAAAGCCTTTTCCTTTCCATACCTGTACTATGTAGTATATAACACTGTTTCTTTTTTATTCTTCATTATTTTGCAAATATCTTCAGTAAAACAGCACCTTAAACCAGTCTCAATAATAGCCTGAAGGTTCTCTGAGCATTGGCTTGGAGTTTTTTTCTCCCTTTATTACACCTATAAAATAATATGTGGTACTAACCAAGGTGCAAGTAACCCACTTCCAAAATGTACTCTGCTTTATAGCCTAAAAGTCCCATTAATTCTGCTCCATAATTCCCCCAAAGGAGGAACAGAAAATGTTCATTACAAGCAGAACAAAGGAAAATCCATCCCTTTTCATTTGAGGGAATTAATACAAACTACAGATGAGTCTTAACTCTAGGAAGTGAGATGTGGAAAATCTCTTCATCAGTGGGGAAGGACCTTTAGTCCCACTCAGTCATGAATTGCATGGGAAAATAAACTTGTGGCTCTTTTGTTTTGATCTGCCACAAATAGCAATGGGTGCAAAGAAGCAACTGCACAAAGTTAAGCTGGACCGAATGTCCCTTTATGTGCAAAGGCTTTTTGCAATAATTAGGTTAATTTACCAAAGTAGAAATTGTAGAAAAAAAGAGCTCCAGGAGGAAGTTATTAATGTGATGCTTTTTTGTTTCTTCTAGTTTGGCAAACATTTTTGATGTAGAAATAGAAATATATTTTTTTAAAAAATTCTTTAAAAATGCTTATTTTTTCTCTTGGACTCCTAAAAATAAATCTGGCACAGATTTTTCAAAGTTTAAAAAAGGCTTCAATAATGGAGAAAAGAAAAACACACCACAATTTTTAACTTGAAGGGCTCTCAGCTGATCCAAAACCTTTGCAATTCAGGGCTTATTTTCTGTTTTTTTCACAAAAAAAGAGATGGTTATTTCATTAACTCTTTCTATCCCTATCAAAAAAATTACCTAGCATTTCAAACTGTAGTCTACTTCAGTTTGGCCTGAAATCAATTTTATTTCAACAATTTTGTGGTGTGTTTTTTAATGTGGACACTCTCTTGTTCTGCCTCCAGAGCAGCTCACGCCAAATTCCACAGCGTATGAAGATCTTTCAAAACAGAAGATGAGCTCCACCTCCCTTGAAGAGTGAGCCCAGGATCACTGGGGTCAGGGTCCAATTTCCAGAGACCAATTTCCATCCAGAGATGAAATCCTCTTGTGAATCACCCTCATCTTAAATTCGACTGAGCCCAAACTTCAGCTGGAAATTTAATGAAATCTGAAAACTCCCTACAGCTGTAAACACAAGTCAGCCATCGATCTGTGTTGTCTTCTGTATTTTCTATTTGTTCTGGCCTGAGAGAGCTTGTGCAACTCGTGGAGTTGAGTCCAATAAGCAGGGATGGTCCCTGAACCTGCTCCTGTGGGCTCTACAGCCCCTGCCAGTTTAATTTCCTCGTGACTGACAACTGAGAGATGTGTCAGCAGACAAAAGCTCCCCTCGGTATAGGATGGCTAAGAGATTTCTGTGGTGTGTGAAAACACCTCAAATAAGTGATGAAATGTGCCCCAAACTGATTGCTCTTCCCAGGTACTCCAGGTGATGGCTCAGGAGACCTCAGCTGGCAAATCCAAGCTGCCCAGTGATCTTTGTATTGCCCTCATCCCAGATGTCTCCTGCAAGTTCAAATGATGAGATAGCCCAAATCAAAGAAATCTCTCTGAAATCCCTTTCTTTAAAACTTTTAACAAGTTCAGCCTCACAAACTGCCACAGGGTGATTAATCTAACTCTTGGTAGTGCTACATCTGAGCTTCTGAGCGCTGTACAGATGTACAGGAATCACTGGCTAGGCAGTATTTATAACTGATCCTGAGGCTCATAAATCACCACACAATAAATCCTGAGTTAAGAGCACCACAAAAATGTCCAGGAGCTAAGCAACCAAATAATCATCATAATAATTAATACTGATCTTGTATAAAATGCTCTTTTTCACTAATAGATTTCAAAGCATTTGACAAAGTATGTGATTACAGACCTGGTCAGCATAATTTCATCTAAACTGTTTTCCACTGGGAAATGATGCCTCAATAAACCTGAGATGTCTCATTATGTGTTGCCCCTTCTTTCAGTATGTGAAATGCCCTGCAAAATTAGAATAATTTTAAAACACTTTTTTTTTTTTTTTTTAAAAATCTAAGCCATAAGCTGTGTTTAAAATGGAATTTCCAGAAATAGTGAGGGGGAGAGCAGAGGGGGCAGGGAGGAATTTGTACTTTACAAAAAATCTTGCTAATAGCTGAGTGTAGTTCCAAACCAAAGCAGCTCTTACACATTTACCACAAAAGTATCAGGCAACCATTTCAGCATCTCTGAGTAAAACAGGGGCAGATAAGGAGCAAGGTCAATGTCTTGCCTGTCCTTGATCTCCAAGGCACCTCGAGACATCCAAGTTCACTCTTCCCTCACACTGATGCCCTCACTGCACGTTGGCATTTGAGAGCTCTTGGTGGAGGGGGTGTCCTTTGGCAAATTCCTCCCAATTATATTCCGTGAAAGCTTAAGAGATATCGGTGCCTGTTAATGAAATCAAAGACTCCCAAAAGCCCTTTGTGCCCTGGGGTTATGCATTTATAAATTAGAGGTTTTGCTGCACGTTCCATCTCGCCCCGCAGGAACCAGCCCTGTGCTAAATGTTGCTGTGCAGGGCACAGATAGCTTTTATTTATTGCCTAAAAGACAATTGTTAATCAGTTAGAGAAACCAATTGCAAAATACTTTGAGCCAACTGGATTAAAGTGATTATGGGATTATTAAATGGATTAAGTTCTATCGATAACTGGTTGTCAGCCAGAAGAGTTAAAGTCCTAATCAGTTAGAGAGAAAAAACATGCCAGTCACTTACATTTGTGCTTCACCTTGAACTTATCTGTAACTTCCACTTGTTTCAGTCACGTTTCTATGGCAACCAGGGTAATTGACATTAATTACCATATTCTGTCTGTGGTTATTTTGTGCTAAATTTAATTTTTTAATTGCTTCGAATAATGTGAGACCAGAGCAAAAGCTTTTCATTCTGCTTCTGAAAAGGTTTTGAAGACATCAGGATGCATTTCCCTTCTCCCCAACACAACACTCGTGGGGCCCATTGCATACAAAGGGCTCCCAGTGCCCAGGGTTGGTTTAACTGGGAGAAGATGAGGTTTCAGGGGGTTTAGGTCACAGCAACAAAAGCAGGGGAGGCCAAGAGACACAAGGGGTGTAAACTCCAACAGTAACTCACACTGGATATAAGGAAAAAGAATCGCCTCCATGAGGGCAGTCAAACACTGGAGCAAGAGAGGCTGAGCAGTCTCAGTCCCTGGGAATTGTCAAGAACAAACAGGTCAAGTCCTGGACTTCCTGCCCTGGCCTTTGGGTTGACCTTGCTTTGAGTAAGAGGTCGAGCTGGACAATTCTGTGGTCCCTTCCCACCTTAACCTTCCTATGACCCCGTGTTCCTGGGACATTGCCATTGTTTATTTCTTTCGTTATTTTTTGGGTAATCATAAAAACGATGAATACACAGCACCTCATAGGGAGTAGCAAGATTTATATTCTGCCTGAGGAGCTTCTCTTCTGTTTTTTCTCATTCGCTACAGGCATTTCAGTGCTATCCCTATCAAAATTCATGGCTCCATTGTGTATGTCTTCACATCTGAGATTTTGACTCCAAATCCCTAAAGGTGTTTAACACACTAACCCCCACTGAAAACGATGCTCAGCCACGTTAGGAAATGTCACCCTAGAGGGAACCCACAACTGTAAAATATAATTTTTTTTTTCCCTGAAATAGTTAATATAGGCCATAAAACAAGGTTACTGGATGACATAGCTGCTGTCAAGCTGGGGAGAAAAATAATGAATTTTCTCTCACTGCAAACACTGAATTTTTGCATAAGCATGAAAACTTCAAAGCTCCTCTAACAGCAATGAATGGGGATGTGTTAAACTCACTGGGAAAAAAAGATATTGAAAATCTTGCCAGGGCATTACAATCCTACAAGTTGCAGGTTCAAAATATAGTTAAAAATCCTTGTTTTGAAATATCAAATAACACTTAGAACTGGAATTATTCTAAGGTTGGAAAGTGACTTTCTACTATGCTATAAGTGCATCGGGGAAAAGGAACTGTCTTGGCCAGGAATAGGATGTGACAGAAATATGTAGGGACATGTAACAGTCCACCAAAAGCATCAAAAGGCCATAATGTTTGCAAAACTAAACAACAAACCTCATAATAATTAATTTGGAGACCATGTGAAGGTATTGCCCATTTACTTCTGGTGCTCCATCTAAGATGGGTTGAGGTTCATACAAATGGTTTTGAGCAAAGGCTGAGAGAACTGGGATTGTTCAGCCTGGAGAAGAGAAGTTTTGGGATGACCTAATTGTGGCCTTCCAGTGCCTGAAGAGAGCTGGGAAAAAAGATGGAGAGTGATAATTTTAGCTGTGAAAACCAGATTTATGCAACTAGAGCCCCCATGGAGATCATAGGCGACCTTACCAGAAGCACTAGGCAAGAACAGTCCTTGCATAGAGGACAAACAGTCCAGCCTTTCCTTTTCCTAGTGCTTCTGATAAAATGTTCCAGCAATTCTAAACTGGTACAGATTATAAATCCTGAGTTTTAGGAAGGCAGGCAGCTAGGGAAGGCAGGGTGGAAACTGCTCAGGGTATGAGACAAGTTTCATAAGGGACAGCAAGAGGGGGCAATGTGTTAAAAAAACAAGATTTAAGCTATGATATTTTGTGCTTTCTCCACAAGGTTTCAGGGTATTCAGATAAGCTGTATTTGGGTTTGCTACTCATTTAGATTATTTTTAAGAAGCAACAATTTTCCATGGCTGAGTTTGCAGCCATTCACGAGAGAACCGCAACCCCAGGAGGAGAGATACTGAAAAATGGAGTGGTTTTGGATCTCAGGCCTTCCACTGCTCTGCTTTCAGAGAGACCATTAGATTTCTTTGTAAGTCTTCACCAGCATTTTCAGAGAGTGAGTTATGTGGTTGCCTGGATAGCTATAGGGATCTGTGGGTCTTCTTGAAATAGTGCCCCTGAGTTGCAAAAAACACAGAGAAAAGAGAGGAAGGCAGAGGAAAGGAGAGGTCTAACTGAGTCCATTTTCAGACAGTGACATGGAGTTATTTCCTTGCCATCAGCCTTGCTTGCAGCCTCTTATTTGCTGTTTTATTCCCCTGCTCGGAGAGAGCCTTCCTGCTCCTCTGTGTGAAGGAGGTAGCAAAGCCCTGAATGCCCCCAGCACGGTGTGCTCAGAGCCCCCTCCCTGCATGTGAGAGCAGGCAGGGATGAGGGGAGCAGAGCTGGCTGGTGCCTGCCAGGAGAGATGAACGTGACACGAGGTAATGTACTGCACAGAACCTCTGAGCATCTTCCCTTAACGAACAAATATGGCTATTAAAAAAATACATTTCATAATAACAATTCAGCTCTGCAGTCAGGTTCTGCAGTGGCTGAGTGATGCTTTATTAGCTCAGACATTGCTGCGTAGAGAGCACTTGCAGTCTTTGCCCTTACACTTAATAACTCACTAAGCATGAATGGGTTCAGTAATTCATTCCTTGTCTTGTGTGACTGCTCAGAAACCTCATTGGGTTGGAATTTATGGCTTGTTCTTGCAAGACTGTGAGCACCTCCTGCAGGTCTGTGGCAGCCCCCTGCTCCTGCCAGCCTGAGCCCAGAGCTGAGGGGAGCTGAGCACCACCAGGACAAGCACCTCCTCCTCAGCTCTGCTGAGACAGGATGGGTACATTTGCATCAGGCTTTTGTAAGAATTTGGGTTTGGCTGCTCCCTGACCTTGCACTTTGGTCCTCTGTGACTTCTAGGAAATCATCTTTTTGTGTCAATTATCATACAATTAAATGTTTTCTATGACTGGAGAACGAGTACATTATGACCTTACAAAGACAAGAAAGGAAATCTTAGTCAGCTAAAGGAAATAGAGGATGCACTTCAGAGGTAATTATTGAAATTTGCTTCCTGATGAATTCTCTTATGGACCCCTGGACTCACACAGAGCAGAACTGCCTGAGTTGGGGTTTAGGAGTGCTTCCTCTGTATTTTGAAGCCGTGTCGTCCAGCAAAGTGGTACCAGATTGACCATTTCTGATGGTTGAAAGGCATTATCATGAAGGGAGGGAAAAATAAAACCTATAAAACCCCTCTATGGTTTAATGAATGTGTAGTATAATACAACCTAACAGCATAACTGAGAGCATGACAGGAGCAATAAACAGGTCCATAAACCAGAGTGTATCTGAAGTTCTCCCCTCCATGGTGGGACAGCAATGCTGTACAGAAGAGGATCAAGTCCTCAGCACTGTCAGCTAAAGCACAGACTTTTAATGGCAAAACCCTTGATTACTGGCAAATATTGCCCTTGAAAAGCTGCCTGAGACAAGCAAGAGACACAGTAGTAAGCAGTCAACAGGTTCTGCCCACAGCTGCTGCATCCCATGCTCAGAGTTGTCACTCAGCGCTGGGAGACCCCAGCCCTGGCTAAGAACAGATGTGGGCAAATGAGCAGCCTTAGAAGAAGGGAAACTCCAGATCCTCCAGTATAAACATACGGCAATTAACATTTCCTGTGGGTTTTTTGTGCTATCCTCTTTGCTGTTTTTAAAGATGGGAACACCGAGTTGAGTGACAGATTCTTCCTTCTCTGGATCCTATTGCTGTTTTCTTGCAGTAATCTCCAATATTGGCATTTTCAAAGAGACTGAGGAAGTGAGAGTCCCCAAAGGGATACAAACATCCAGTGCCCTTGGGAAAGCCCAGACTAGACTATTTATGAACATGAAAGCAGAGCCTCCCAAATCTGTGAGAGGCAGAGACATGCTGGGTGGAAGCAAACAGAGATGGAGCAATGAGATTTATTCAAGGTCATTCACAATGTCAGATGCAGAGCTATGAAACAGCACTTGTATCATCAACCTCCCTGTTAGGATTTCAAACACTGAGTGATCCTTCCTCTCCCTCAAAACACAGAGACTGTTTCTTCACTCACCCAAGCTTGGCGTAAATCAGGAGCAAACACCTCACAAGTCCCCAGTGCTATTTCCTGAGTGAGTTGGGAGTTGGGCTGTGCCTAATGCTCAGATTCTCCAGGGATTTCAGCAGGAGTCAGATGCCTAAATACCTTTGTGAATTAAGTCTTGAGTATCTTCATTCATTAATGAAGAAAAAGTGGGGAAAAGCACAGCTGTAATTAGAGCAAAAGGAATGCCAGGGAGTAGCTGCATGAATAGTCTCTGATATTAAAAGGGATTGGCTCCAAGCTCACTGGTGCTCATTGGCATGAAAGAGAGTTCTGCTCACTGGAGCGTGCAGCAGTGCTCTGTAAATATGAGAACCAACATATTCAGTCCTGCAGCCATTTGGAGGGTGAACATTTCAAACTGGAAAGCGTGAAAGGAAAGCCAAGTGTCCATCTCCTGGGAGAGCACATGCAGTGTCCACTTCAAGGGTCACCCTCCCATGGCAGGGAACAGGCAACTCTGCCCACCACGTGTGAGTGACCCCAGGTTCTTACATTCTAAATGTTTAGGCCTCACATGTGATGCTTAGGACTGACATTCTGCCCACGTGCAAGGGAAGACTCTGCATAAAGCTGAGCAGACAGGAAAGAGATGGCACTGGGAGCAGTTTATGGGTGGGAGGAAAGGAAGGTTGTTGAAAATTGCTCATGGTGAGAGTGCAAAGCAGTGCCTGCATCTCCCCACATCTGTGGCTGGAGCCAAAGAACTTTCAAGCCAAAGAACTCGAAGAGACCAGACCTTGTCAGAAGATTTTTTGCACACACTCTTCCTTGGCCCTGGTTCTTGTAACAGGCAACTCTTGGATTTGCTGGGAAATGATCTCCAGCACGATGATGGTGTGCAGCAGACCCCTCACCACCTGAAAGGTGTTGGGGAATCACATCCTGCCAGGTCACATCTAACCAGTTTTGCCTGTTTGGGAAACCATAATGAAATACATTTTGGGTCAAACCACCTCTGTGGCTGTGGGCACACGGGACTGCTGGCCTTCTGTTTGCTCTCAGAGCCAACTGTGGGCACACACACCAGTACTGATAAACTGAAGTGCTCTGGCAATTACAGGGAGATGAGGAGAAAGAAATTTGGCACCCAAGGGGCTTCATTGGGTGAGAGCTTTGCTAAGTGTAAAGGATGTGGGAGCAGGGTGATTTGCCCTGGACTCAGAAGCCATCAGTTTCTTTCTATTTGTGTGTATTTATTTTTGAGATGAGCTGAGACTGAATGCTAAGATTATTTTGAGTAATGTCTCTGATGCTTTGACCCTAGCAATGGAGATAAATTATTTGTAAAATTACAGTGATTTTAGTTGGATAATCTGATTGTCATTTAACCAATACAACAAACATGATCAAACACACGACACAGGTTTATATATAAATCAGATGGCTTCAGCAAAAACGTGTTCAGAAGGGTTTTTTCAGCTATCCCAGGAGAACACCAGCCTTGCTGGAGCTGGTGTGGATGCAAAAGGGTCCCTCATGCCAGCAGTAGAATGACTTTGGTTTGTTGGGCACAGCTGGGATGAGGATTAGCTTTCCTTTGAACCTCTGACACAGTGGAATAGCCAACTGAACCTTTAAAATCTCAGTCCTCGTTTGTATATCAAACAGGAATAGCAACGCACAATGGTAAAAAGACATGTAGGAACAAATTCTCTAAATTTAGTGTAATTACTTAATTTGATATTTGAAATTAGTAATAAGCAATGCTAATTTAGCTTCCTGTTATCTTCTGAATAGAAACTGTGAATTTCTGAGGGAATTGGAATCTGCCTGGTGAGATCTAAATTTAGCTCAAGTAACAAGTGTCAGCCCCTCTCTAATCCCACTTTAATCTGACAACTAATCCTTGCATTTGTGCAAAAATTAACACCTTCTGCTGAATTCCCTTCTGCCAATGTGCGTGGGATTGTTTGGGCACTCGAGGCTCTCAGGTACAAATCTAATTTGTGGATGAAATAGATAATTTTATAAATATTCTGGGTGAGAGCATCTGTTTTGTAAACTTGCCACCAGGAAAACTTCTGCAGCTTCTTAACCCGTGATTTGAGAGATCCAAGCAGCGCCTCTATAAACCTCTTTCTATTAGCTGGAAATTGAGGGGTTTTTGCCATGCTAGACGAGGACAAATGACCTCAGAGGCGCAGAAGACATCCCGGGCAGGGTACACAGAGCAAAGCAGCTGGGCACTTCAGCTGCCTTCTGGATGCTCAGAGGGGTGCGAGCCGGTTCCTGCTGCCCCACCGAGCCCGGCAGGGGCAGTGCCCCGGAGGAAGCAGCAGCATTTGTCACACTGCAGTGGCCCCTGGGCAGTGTCTGGGGTCAGCAGGGGCTGTGCCTGCCCTGCCATCCCCGGAGGCACTGCGAGCTGGCACAGGCTGAGGTGCAGGCAGCAAAGGCTCCACTTGCTCTGTTAGATTTAAGCCCTGTCCACTGCAGACTAAGTGGCTGATGAGGGTGACAGACGAGCAGGGATGCCTTAGATTTCCCCAAGAATTTGCACAGAAACACGAAGCAACCAGCCCTGCTTATAGACCAAAAGGTTAACTCCCCCCAACCCCCAAAAATGTTAAAAAATATAATAGAGTATAAATACATACCTTGGAGTAGAGTGGGTTTTTTCCCCTCTTGCCTACGCAGTAGATTATAGTTAATTAAACCTCTGCTCACATAAACAGAACAAGAAAGGATGTAAAAGTAATGAGCTGACAACACGGTCTGTATTATGTTGGGCTTCTAAGAGAATTTAATTTGGAGAAGAATTATGCACAGGCTGAAAGACAGTCCATTAAACTGAACCAACTGTCTGGAAAGAGATAAAACAAAAAATAGAAGCGTTCTGCCTCTTGTGAAGCAAATACCAGGCTGCACCCTCCTCTCACTTTGAGGGTGGCAGGGCTACACAGGCAGGGACAAGTAGCCAGGTGACCACGAGTCCCTCTGTGGGGACAAAGACACCTGGCACCTTCTCAACAAACACTGGTAATACTGACTGTGTAAAGCCCATTTTACTTAAGCCTCTGAGGGATGATGTTGATGAGAGCTGAGAAATTAAAGGATTTGTTGCCTTCAGTTTTGACAAAATAATTTTGAGTAGAATGAAACTTTTCTTTTAATTGTCTAAGAGACCTTTTTTTAATCTACTGTTCACTTTCTATTTAACAAAGCTTTACAAATAACATCTTCTCCAGCCAGTCCTAAGGGGAAGAATTATATTATTTGTAAGTTAAAATGTTTATAAGAGGGGCCATCTCAGTTTAGCTCTTATGTACAATGCTCATTTGTTGGCTCTTTATCTTTGTGATAAAAATAAGCATTAGTTAGTGAATTAAAAAATATGAATAAAATTAATTGAAACAAAAACTGAAAGCACACTACAAACAGGGTTATTTTCCTTTCAGTTGCCTTGAAGACATTCGCCCTAAAGAGCTTTTTATAATTTATTTCCAGTATTGGCTCTGAACAGGTTCATTGATTTCAGGTCAGGTACTCTAGGTGCACTGAAGTAAGTGAAAAAAATTGAGTTGTTTCCATTTGTCCCTATTGCTTTGTTCAGCACTTTTGCCTCTCCTCTGTTGGTGGAAAACTCCAGGAGGTGCAGGCTGCAGCTTTGTATCAGCACTTGGAAAGGAAGGAAGGCTCTGAAAAGAAAACGTGAGGGAACATTTCAATTTGCCTTGTTTTGGCCAGCTGGCCAGGTGCCGAAGGAAAGCATCAGGGGAGAGCCCAGCACTGGGCTGGTGAATGGAGAACTTCTATCTGCTCCCTTCACATCCCTCAGCCTTTGTTTGCTGCCAGTTCGGGTGGGCAGCAGTGATTGCCACTGCAGGAGCATTATCTCTCTGCTTCCAAAGGGATGAAATCTGGCAGAGTCAACTTGGTTTGTATATTGACAATAATCCTTTTGTTTCCGAGAACCACAAAGGCCCTTAAAACAAATACCAAAGCCGAGCAAAATAAAACTGTCAACATTTTGACTGAGATGCTCAGAGAAGTTGGGCTCTCAGGACAGAAAGGGCTGCTGGAAGTGCTGTCCCACAGCTCATAGATGCTGTTTGCTGCCACAGCTGCACGTGGGAGGTTTGGGGACACAGCTGTCACTGCACTCTGGGCTGTCACCGCACCCAGCTTTGCCAGCAGCACTGGCTCCATCCAGACCTGCCAGTTTCTCAAATAAATAAACCTGAGTGGTGTCTGGGAATTTGGGACTGGGCCTTGTAGGACAGCAGGTGCTTGGTTGTTGGAGGGGCATGCTCTTCACCATGTGGGCTCTGAGGAATGATGTGGGGCTGCAGCAGAGGAGGGGGTGTCACTGAGTGTGGCTGTGTGAGGGACCAAGGGACACATGGCAGATCTCCAAGGGTTTTTCTCTCCTTATGGGCATACTCTGGCCCTCAGGCCCAGCTGCACTGAGTCCCAGCAGCCCTGGAGAGGGAGAGAAGCTGGAGCAGTGGGTGGCAGAAGAGGCTGAGTGTTCCCACAGTGAGCCGCACTCCTCTGCCGCCACCTCCAGAGCCTAGGGAGCAAAGCTGAGAGATATGAATGGCTTTCCTTGTGGGATAGAACTCTATTTCAGGCTCCAGAGTTTGCAAATAAGCTATTTCCAGTGAGATGCAGACCAGCTGTACAAAAGGAATTTGTTAAGCCACATCCATGAGCACGTTCACACAAAAGCTGGTACTTGCAGACTTTCTGGAAATTGAGCTGGGATTGATCAGCTCTTTGACATGACCTGGCAAATCCACTCTATATCAAAGGTGCTATAGGAAGAAGCTGACTTAGCTCCCCAGCCCTGGAGGCACTCCCTCAAAGCCAGATGTCTTCTGCCCATTTCATTAGACACTCCTTAGCCACCTATCCCATCCATTGCCACTAATCCTTTCCTGTGTCTTGTCTCCATCCAGGGTGCATGGCCAAGACTTGGCTCCTTCCAACATCCCTTTTTTACCGTCCTACCTTAAAATAAGCTCAGGGTTTCTTTACGGCTGGATGTGCTGAACTACAAAGTGATGGTGTTTGAATGTACCTGCAGCCCTTGAGCTGCTGGGGCCCACAGTGTTGCACATCTCTGCCTAAGGGAGACTGAAAACAAACAAAATTCTTTTCTGTGGTTGTTTTAACAAAATCCATGCTCAGAGAGATCCTGCAAAATGCCATGTCCCATGCTGCTGGTGCTAACTGGAAACCAGTTGGAAATTCTTGCCAATAAACACTGATTTGCAGTTGACCTCTGAGCATGATCTGAATCCTTCTGGGTGTTTTGTTCCCACTCTGTGTGTCTGGGCTCCCACGACTGCTTCCCAGGAGCTGGTACCCTATCCAGCTGTTGGACATCCCTTAGATCCTGAGCTTGCCTGGCATTGTCTTGTTGTTATTAGCGGGGGATTAGAAGTTTAAGGCCTCGGAGCTTAATGGCCTCAACGGGTGGAGAGCGTGGCACTGGCTGTGAAAATGACAAAAATCAATATCTAATCCAGTGCAGTCAGTCAACCTTTTCAAAGCCTCATCCCTATTGATTTCCAGGAGCTGCTCTTCCTGTCCCTTGACGTAATCAGTCTGTTTGCTCAGCAGACAGACTCGCTCTCTTCCACTCTCCCCCTCATTTTTTTAGGCTTTTTATACTTAGAAATGGATTACTTAGATCCCCCCAGCTTTTCATCTCTGTAGCTGTTGTCAGAGGAATGATTAAAGGGGAGGCAGACTGGGCAAGCATCTCCTACAAATCAAGGGACAGTTGACCCACGGTGTGATGGATGTTTCAGGGAAGGAGCAGGCAGGCTTTGACGTGGGAGAAATGGAGAACATCTGTTCAGGTTAGATAGTTACAATTCAGGTGGTGAACACAGGAAAAAAAGATCACTCCCATCTCCTCTCCCCGTCGTTTTGAAGATGCATCAGAGTCGCCACACTGACAGAAAAGTCCCTGTGGCTCTACATGGAATTAGGGATTGAGTTGCAATACCCTGGAGCAACATTTCCCCTTGCAGAGGGGTGACAGAGTTTTTCGTTCACCCACACTGCTCTGGCTGTTTGAAACACAAATTTTAGGGGCATCTAGATGCCTTTCAAAAAGCACCAATGTGAAGACACCTGCTGCTAGAACCCAGTGTAGTGGTGCTGAGCTGAGTCACCCCTGGGCAAAATCTCTTCTGGATGTGTGACTTCCCCAGTGCTGTTTATCCACACCTCAACACTGCCCATCCCCAAATACAAAGACTAAGAAAGCAGCAAGGCAGACAGGAAACATTGGCCACAGGCTCAGGGCAGGCTCAGCAAGAGATAGTCCAATTCCAGTCTTTCCAGACTGACCCATAGCCATCCACTGCTCTTAAATAAGGTTCAGTTCACAGCAAACTGGAGTGTGTTTGAGATAAAAACACGAATTAACAGGTGTGCTTAGCGATGCTTTAAACCAACTCTAAGAACTGAATTGACCTTTAAGGTAATAGGAGAATAAGCATATTTTGCATTGGCAAATTAAAAAGAAAACCAACAACTGTGATGGGTGAGGCACGTGGGCATCTGCAGAGGGCATATCTGCAGTGTGAGAGCACTCCAAAACCACTGAAAAATGCTGCAAAATGTATGAGAGAGCCTTTCCCTGCCCATGGCCCTGCTGTCTGCCCACTGCCCTGGCAGAGGGGTGACAGTGCAGTCACACAGGGCCACAGCAGCCAGCAGTGGCCACACCTTAGAGCAAGACCCCGGTGGGAAGCAATCCCTGGCCCCAAACTTGCAAACTAAGCACAGAAGGGAGACCAGAAAGGGAAAGAAGATTACCTGGGACTCCCAGCAGCTTCCCCAGCCCTGGTGCCAGAGCAGGGCAGTGCTGATGTTAGAGCTGGGTGGGTGCTGTCCTTTCAAAGGCTTGTTCACTGCTCCGAGCTGACCTGGCGCTGTTAGCATAGGGAGATAAGGAAGCATAATTTGCTGTAATGTTTTCCTCCCCGGGCTGTTTTGTCGTGCCTCAAACACAGCAGATTAATTTTGCCTGTCAAATCCAGTTACATTTTATTCCATCTCCCGTAGCTGGGATCAGAGGGCAGACATTTATCAGGCAAGCAATTGAATTACCAAATTGCATTCCTCAACCAACTGAACAAAAAAAGCCCCTCTGTGACTCTTTTCTTGAGGGGGAAACCCAAACACCCAATATTTTTCCTTGGGAGTTGTACTGAAACATCTGCTGTCATTAGACCCACCAGAATGACTCCAGCAAAACAGCAGCTGTAGAGGAGAAAGATCTGCTCAGCAGAGGCCCATTTCTGAAAAACACTCTTAATGCTGTTTCCTCTGATAGAAATTCTGCCATCCACACAAAAAAGTCCTTTCCTTAGCTACAGCTTTAAGCAGCAAAAGCACCTCTGAATCTGTTGGTTCCTTCTCCCCCAGGCTAGCATCCTGTCCAGTACAAGGGTTTGTGCAGTTTTATTTCCAAATTATCACCATGCTGCCAGGCCCAGGCTCCTGATCCCTGGGGATGTCACTCCTTGGTTGGTGTTTCAGCCTGGTGGCTGCACATATCCCTGTGTGGGGTCTTCCCCACTGGTGCTCTCAAGGTTGCTCTGTCCCTTTTGCCAATGTGAGACAGAACTGGATTTTCTGGTGACAAAGAGACCATTTTTTCAATACAAAGGATGCTGTATCTGCCAAGAAGAACAGAAGGATGGCTGCAAGGCACAATGGGATGTAGCTGACTGTATTCTGTTCCTGCAGGCTGGTATCTCCCTCAGGTACTGGCCATGGTCTCTCACTTGTCCATGGAGTCCTGCATTGCCTGAGGGACTCAAGAGTTTCCAACTCTCCATCTGCCAGCCTGCCCCATCTGACAGCCTCCCTGTCCACTTTCTGTCATCTGCAAGGGTCAGCAACCCACTCTGACCCTCAGCTTAGCTTTGGAAGACCTTGCTTTACCAGCAAGGAGGGCGAAGCAGAAGAACTCCCCTGCTTTGTTCTTGTAGGTGTCTACTTGCTGGTTTGACTTCACTTTTCAGCAGCCCTTTTGGTCTCACTCCCACTGAAACAACTCATCTGAGAGGGAAGGGAGATGTGTGAACAACACTCATGGGAAGTGAAATTGTTTCCTTTAGCTGTGAGGCAAACACAGGGGTGCCTTTTCCTTGGGACACATCTGTCCCAACATGGGCACTGCTCCTGCTCCCACCTCACCCACCCCAGCACAGGAGCCTGTTCCAAAGGCTCTGCCCCTCTGGGATCCCCTGAGGCAAACAGAGAGTCTGGCTGCCAGCAGAGCCTGTTTTGGAGCACTCCTGAGCTCTGCAAGAACCAGGCAAAGAGAGCAGGTCACCAGCAAAGGCAGCAGAGATTGATAAGTGAAGTAGGCAGTGTGATCTCTGCAGTGTTCCTAAAGGTGCCATTTTTCAGCTGAGATGCCAAAGCAAAGTCTTGACTACTTGTAATAAATAAAAATCCTGTTTTTAATATTCTGCAAGGGGAAAGTTCTTATCCCAAGGGCAATGACTACATTTTCCTGTGAGTGGAGGTGTTAACCTTGTTGTACTGACTACATTTTAACCTAAGTTATTGTTAAAAAGAATGAATTTTCTATGCGATGACGACCTTTTCCAGGAAAGCTCAAGGCTTTGTAGACGCTGCACAATGCTTAAACTCTATAGTAAGGAACAACACTGTTGACTAGACCACGCTGAAAATAACTTCACAGCTTAATAGGACAAAGTACTCCTGACGAAATGCTGAAAATTAGCTTCCCAAATCTATATTTAGGCACTACATAGAAATGCACCTGATTAATGAATGATGCATTTCAGACCCCATATTAGCCACTCAGTTTTGCAAATTCAGTGTTAATTTTCCAGTGGCCATAACTAACGGTGATGGGATTAGCCTGCTGCTACATAAACAGTAAACAGGTAATTACTTTCTCATGCATTCATTAAACATTTAACCAGCATTTATACATGTAAGTGACATATAACAAGGTAGCTTTAACAGGTTCATTTGGGATTCAGATTGCAAAGATGTTAATTGACATTTAATAGGTTTGTAATTGATCTCTGTCATCTTACATTGTGGGAAAATGCTAAAACATAATTCAGCACAATGGAAAATAGCACAATGAAATGCAATATTCAACATATCACCAAGATACACTATTATTGCAGCTACATAAAGCTAAACTAAGCTACACAAGAAGTAATTTACTAGTTTAAAACTGTATTAATCTTCAATATTTTGCTTCACACCACCTACAGAATTTTAGGGGGCAGCAGTTTCACATGGCAATTAAGAAAACGTGCTTACATGTAGGAATGGGGAACTACGTAGTTATATCCTGTGCATACATAGCCAGCCCATTGCTGCTTTTAATAATTAAGTATGGATCAGAATATTTACAGAAGCCTAGACAATGACTTTTGTGACTGCTTCTGTTTATTACTATAATTGCCTGGTGCTTATACATTTATAGCTCTTTCCAGTGACCCAGAATTACACCAGCCTATAAAGTAAAACCCTGCATCTTGCTTGTGTGGCTGTTTCTGAACAAATATATATGGATTTTGTTCAGGTAAAACATTTCTGGTACCTTGGAGCAGGACACTGAGATTTATCATGGGGTCAGTTTTTATAGCAAGGATCCATCATTTGTTGCTTTCCGACAGTCGAGCCCAATTCAGGCCATGAGGGGCACAGAGTCCCAGGGGAGATTGAGAGCCTGTTCCAGTCTACTATAAAAATGGGGAAGAAGGAGAATTAAGAGGACTTGGCTGCTTTCATTATTCCAAAGAGCACTGCTTGCATCAGGTACTGCAGGGCACTGCCCAGGCTCCCCAGGGAATGGGCACGGCCCCGAGGCTGCCAGAGCTGCCAGGGGTGCCAGGGTGGGGTTGTTGGGGTCTGTGCAGGGCTGGGGCTGGGCTGGGTGATCCCAGGATATTCTGTGACTCTGAGACGTGCTGAGCTAAGCAGGCAGGATGGTGATTCCTGATCCAGGTTCAGTGTTTGCATTTGCAGCTTCCTCCTTGCAGCCAGGAGCTGGATGTGAGAACAAGTTATCTGTAGGAGGGCAAGGAACTGCCTTGTGCAGAGCATTGGCTCTGCAGGAAGGGCTTGCAACAACTTGGCTGCCTCAGCATCCTCTGAAGCTTTCTCGTGCATGGAGACAGGGCCTGATTTATCCAGAGGGCTGTGAGCTGGGTGCCTGCTCTGGGGCTGTAACTCGTGTCAGCCTCGCTGGTTATTCCCCCTCAGATCATCAGGTGCACCCAGCTGTCAGGAGCATCTCTGGCCACATCAAACCATCCTCAGAGGCTTCTTATACCTTCACTCCCTGTATCAAGCTGTGGTCTGATTATGAACTTTTCTTCCCAGTATCAGTAATCTGTTTCTGATGACTTTATGTGGATTTTCCCTCACTGGCTCTGGGTCCTGAAAAATGAGCAGCCAGTGCTGATCACGTACAGTTTTAATCTGAGAAGCCATAGGACAACAGCACCACTCAGAACTCAGAATATTCTTTCTCAGGGATTTGTAAGGGATACTGTCAAGCTGAATCTGTACCCACTGAACTTGATTCCTTTAGCACACATTCTGAAATCCCCATTATCTGCCAAAGGAAATACTAGCAGAAAAGATTGTTCAAGGTCAGTAGAAGGCAGGGAGACTGATTTGTCCTTGGTTCCCATCTGCCGTATGCGGGTGCTTTGCTGATTAGTTGGTACAGAAAGCACCTCATGTAATCTGAGCTCGGGCTTGGTACAAATACGTTTGAGATTTCAGCATTTCCACATACCTAAGCCTGGTTTTGGAGCCTCTGAAGCAAATGTATTCAGTCTGCCACACACATGCAACCTACCTGAGCAAGTAATTCTGCAAAGCAAACACAGAAGTGCTTACCCACCGGTGGCCATTTGTTTACTTTCAAGAGCTGCTGAACATGTGAAAATATTGACAAGGCTGGCAAGTCCCAGGAGTGGCTTGGGAATGCTGGAAGACTTAAAACTTAATTATCATTTGTGCTTGTTTGTTCTGGAGTTGTTTAATTTTTATGAGTTATGAAACTCGTGCGTTTAGATCTAGGCATAGAGAAGAGTTTTTATGC
Organism: Phainopepla nitens; assembly: GCA_013400175.1. Classification (NCBI taxonomy): domain Eukaryota; kingdom Metazoa; phylum Chordata; class Aves; order Passeriformes; family Bombycillidae; genus Phainopepla; species Phainopepla nitens. The sequence continues at coordinate 258,590 of VXBQ01017668.1, forward strand.
AAACAAATTATTGTTATTAACTGTTCCCATAATACCAGTGTGAATGAACAGTTACCCAGGGCAGTACAAATACACAGACAGGATACCTGTTCTCTCAGCAATGTTCTTTGTGGAAACTTCTGAAGATCAGCAAACATAGACTATTTTCAGCTCCAGAATGGTCCCACGCCTTGTGTTGGGTTGCAGGCTGGGCAAGCTGCAACTCTAGAAAAAGGCAGGAGAAGGCACCAATCCCCTCACTGTCCTTCTCCTGTTCTAATTCCTACCACTTCCAATGCCAGAATTGGAATACAGCTGGTCTCTGCTCATCTCAGGCCTATATTGAATTATTCAAGATGAATATGAGGAATAAAATCCTCATAAATAAAATAAATAAAATTGGATTGTGGATATAATGGAGACAAGTGAAAGATCCCTGTGTTCCAGGGATGAACAAGAACCAGGCAAAGTCATTGAGGAAGAGATGGTGTCACTGATAGTCTGTATTGGGTGTAAGCTGAGCCTGTGCAGGGCTTTCTCTCCCTTTATTTAAGTTTTGCAGGTAAGGACTGAAGGAACTAAGGAGAAGAAGCAAATTCAACCATGGGTTGTAAGAGCTGGAGCACAGGAATGGGCTCTGATGTTGCCTGCCAGCTCCCTGGAAGGCAGGGGGATGCCAGGGAGGAAAAGGCCAGAAGCAGCTTTCTGTTCTGGCCCCTTTTGGGTGGGAGCAATCACTGGATGTTTTCAGTTTTGGAGGTGGGCTCCTGAGAGAGGGTAATAATATCTTTCCTTGGTAAGGAAAGCACCTAGCCCAGTGTTGGTGGTGCAGAGGATGGGCTTCCAGGAGAGGTCAAGGCCAGCAGCAGCTTTCTGTCCTGGGGAAGCAATTTCTGGACATTTTCAGTTTTGGTGCTGTGGACGCTGAAGTCATTCAGGGCTCCTGTGAGCTCCCAAGGCTTGCGAGCAAGTCCTTTTGTGCTATTAATGTATGAGCTCATGACCAAAATGAAGGCTGTGCACAGCATCCCTCAGGTTATGTGTTTAATTCATTTTGGCAAGGTCTTGCTGGTGTGTCCTGAGAAGTCCTACACGTTGGTTGGTGTTTGCAGGAAACAATGAAGTGATCCCTTAAGCTACAAATTGACAGAAATGGGAGCCCAATCCTTCACCCAACCTGCCTGAAGTTCTTCCTGCAGAGATCTGGATTTAGGGTTATGCAGGGCTGGTGGCCTGTGATTTATACACATTTATACCTACATACAGGAGGATGCACCTATAGTAACATGCACACAGTCAGAGTGGAGCAGTGTCCTGGCAGTGATGTGCTTTTGGGGTATAAATAATGTCAGCATCATTTGTCCCACTGGCTAGGCTGCGTTGGGCAGTGCAGTGCACACTACACTGACCATCTCTGACTGCTCTGGCGGACAGAATGGTTTTGCAGATCAGAGGGAATGCTTATCCTGCTGCAAAAATGTGCAATGATATTTGTGCTAATGCACTGTGTACCTGCAAGAGCTTACTCTGAGCCAGACTGTTTTGTTGACTTAACTGAGATGAAAGATGCAGAGCCTGGGCAAGCCAGTAACAGGCTCATGGCTGAGACAAAGAATTACACAGCTCTACAGGCTAAAGGAATAAAGTCAGACAGTCATTTACTCCCACTGATGGAGGCTGGTTAATTCTCATGGGCAAACAATTTGTTCATGATATTTATTCCTTGCGCTGATCTGTGAGATTTTGGTTACTGCTGCGACATTTCACAGCTGTTTATTACTCCATGGGCTGTGTGGGCTTGAGTTTGTGCCAGTCAGGTGGGTGCTAGAGGAGAGACTGATTGGAATCAGTAAAATTAAAATGAGTGATCTGTACTGGAGGTGGGGAACAAAACCATGCACTATTATTCTTGTCAACAGAACAACAGAAGAATTACTCCTGTGTATGTTCTTGGTAAACAAATTGGAAAGATCATTGCTGGCAGAGGTGAAAATTTGAGCTTTTAGGCTAAAATTGTCTGCTTTTGATTCATTTTCTGGGTTCAAGCCATTCCTCAAGATCTCTGCACAGAACACACTGCCTTTCAAAAGGAAAATAAGCAGAAAAAAAATATTATCTGCTGGTCAGATTACAGGCGTGCCATTTTCTTACACATTGTCCTGTATTGTCCTCCAGTGCTCCACATCCTTGCTCAAGCAGCCATCCCAGGATGTCACTGCACAGGAGCACTTTCCTTGGGAGAAGACCCAGATCTCAGTGAGCTGAGCCCATTTCCAGAGTGCTGTGCAGAAAATGGAGCAGGACCCCCAGAACCCATCTGCCACTCACTGCTTTGCTGCTTCTGCAGGGGCCTGCTTGTGAATCTTTACCTCTTGCTGTTTGAGGCCAGCCTCCCAGTAATTCCTCTTGCCTCCCTGAAGCCCAAACCTGAGGACTTTGCAGAGTTCTGCCCAAAGAAGGATCATTCAGCACCACACAACTATAGCAGCAGGGGATCATTAAATACTTGAATTAAATGAAAAACTATGAAAGTTGCTTTGAATACCAAATTTCTCCTCTCTGCCTCACCGAGTGCCTGTGATGTTACCTCCTGGTGCAGAGCTTTCCAGAACAAGTTCACTCCTCTGATTTTTGCTACCTCTGTATTTCAACTGTGACCAAAATGACTGTAGATGGATGTGACACAGCAAGTAATATTTTTATTCTGACATAATTTGAAATGTAGACAAGTAGTCTGGCAGAATTTAAATATTCACTGGGACTTTCTCCTTAATAAACATCACTGTGAAATGCTCCAGTGCTGCCTTCTAAAGGACACACCACAAGTTTTACAAGGTGCACAGGCTAAATGTAAATAATTATCAGTTCTCAGATTCTCATCCAGGCGGGAGAGATGCCAAGAGCTTGTGTGTTTATCCTCAGATCTATTGGGAAATTTCCCAGGAGCACGAGCTCCTAGACATTTAGTCAAAACATCTAGTGGTAACTGTCTCCAGAACATTCAGCAGCTCTTTGATTGACATATTTCTCATCAACAAGTTGGCTTTGTTTACACGGCTCTGAGAAGTACATAGGCAATGATGGGAAAAATTACCACCAGACTTTTCTGTTCTTAGACTTTCTTCTTCTGGCAAGATGGGTTTTATTTCAGGAGCTGTTACCAGCCCAGATTTGCTATCATTAACCAGCTGGGCTGTGCTGAAATGGCCATGCAGAGCAGCTTGCAAATACTCCTTGAGGAGCTTTCCAGCAGCTCAGATCTGAAGCAGCACCAGCAGTAGGGAAAAAAAGTTGTTTTGTTTTGTTTTTTTCCTTCAGTACACCTCTGCTTTCTGGGCTGAGCAGGTTTTTGTCATTTCTGTCAATCACACTTTTAGGAAGTAGATCCCATGTCTCTGTAAAACAAAAGGTACAAATCCTGGAATCACAGAATGGCTTGGAAGGAACTCTAAAGATCACCTCATTCCAAGCCCCTGCCTTGGGTAGGGACACCTTCCCCTGGGCCAGGTTCCTCCAAGCCTCCTGATGTACCTCCAGAGCTGTCAGATCTCATTTTAATTTGCCTAATTACATAGAATTGTTTCTTATCAAACTGATCAACTCTAATAAATCCTCTTCTTCCTCAGCAGCCTTGACACTTCTAAAATCCCAGCATGGATTGCTCAGGTCCTACTTCTGACATGGTGCTGAGATTATTCATCAACCCTACCACCTGCATCTCCAGGAATCTAGTTTATCCACCTCAAAAATATCTGTAATACTGACTTACCTCCTGGGCTTGCTGCAGAACTAAATTTATTTATGGACACACGGAATTATTCTAATGCATCATCTCACAGGCCCTCATCTATCTGTGTTTTCTTGTAACACCTCTCATTATGAGACCTAAATATGCACACACCAAGCTGCAAGAGGGGAGAATTTGGTGGTTCTTTTCCTACGACATCAATTCATGCAGTGGGACCCACACCAGCCTAAGGAGAATAGGAGGAGGAGGTGAGGTAACTTAATCACTTACTTGCTCCTCAGTCTGCGAGCATGCTGTGACATTTTTTTGCCCCACACCATATGGGTTTCCAGCTGCTGCCACTCTCCCAGGTGAGGGGCCTTGGATTGGAGCTGGTGGCTCATATCCCAGAGGAAGGCAGCACTTCTTGTTCCACCCACACTCCTGAGAGTTGCACTGTGTGTCAATCTAACAGTGAGAGCACCAGAAACTTCTTTATCAATTATTCCAATTGCCCTTGGCCACCTCTGGGAGCACCTCACCTGCAGCCTGAGCAACTGCTCAAGCCAAGGTTCCTGTCCCTCAGAACAAATCAATAACACCTCAGAGTTAATAACTGTGCAACACTAGAGCAAAGTCTGCCATATTATCCAGCAATTAGGAAGCTTTCTGTTTTTAAATCCACAGCTACTGAGAGTTCTCAAAAAAAAAAAAAAAAAAAGCGGTTTTGGAACAGAAAGAAGGACAAGCTGTTTCAGTCGTCATTTTATTACTGGCTCACAAGGGAAATCAGTGAATCTACCAGTGGTTCATGCAATTCTGTTGCCAGCTTCCCAGAAAGGAAATGTCATGTATAGCAACTTGTTTTTCTATTGCAGCAATTAAAGTACATAGGAGGCCACAACAAAATCAATACAAAACTGGTAAATCTGTAATGAATGACAGTGAAATACTGATCCTCTTGCCTAAAGAAACATCTGTCTAAATGCCACCAAAGGGTTAGGCAGTAGAAGGCTTTTATGGTTTTTTTTTTTTGTAGGGTCTGCCATTTTTATCTCTTCCTTTATGTAAGGATCACCAAATGGCCTCCTGCTTCCTGTGTTTGAGTTTCCTCTGAGGAGGGCATGTGCAAGTGCAAATTTTCAAGGCTCCAGATATCCCTGAGGAGAGTGTAATTTGTGCTCCATGAGACATTTGCTGCTGGTGAAACCCCTCAGAGGCTCCCCTGGAGCCCACGGGGCAGAATTCTGAGAGCCATGGGGCTGCCTATCAAAGGGAGAATTCATTCTCTTGCTGCAGGCTTTGGGATCCACCATCCAGCCCCTGTCAGGCTGACACCCATTCCCATCCAATCCAGATGAGATGACTGGCAAGGGGGCCCTGACCAGTGGTCCAGAGGTGAATATCAACTACTGATCTCACAACAAAAATATGGCAATTTTTTAAATACAACAACATGTTTTCAGCCTGTTTTTTTAACTGTTTCAACACACGACTTCTCTGTATCTTGCCACTATGTTGATGGTTTGAAAGGGCTGACTACTGCAGCCTTCTGCATGGAGGCTGTCTCCATCGTGTCCTGTCCTGTCTGAGCCAGTCTTGGTCCTATTTTTGTCCTCTGCAGTTACCTTCAACTCAAATTTTTGCTTCTTTTCAAAAAATGCAGGCTGAGTCTCTTTTCCACTTCTTGTTCTCCAGAAGAATGATCACAGTTAATTGTGCACATGTATTTTTTTCTGTTCCCCATGGCATTTTTAGGTAATTTACTGAGGTAGAGGCCAGCCAATGCCTCTGACAGCTTCCTCCCTGCCCAGCAAGGCAACACCCAGGGAGAGGTGCAGAAAGCATCAACTCAGTAGCCAGGTCACATACAGTGCTCACAAATCGTTGCAGATCAGCCCTACAACCTTCACAGATGTAACCTCATCTGTTGCTTATTTTTCTTTTCTTTGTTTTTTCTTTTTAATTTCCACCTTCCCTTCCAGCAAAACTGTGTCCAAATGTTTTTCTAAGCAGAACCAGATAATTTTTTTGATTGTAGCCAGGATGTTTGGTTATTCATGATATTGCTTTTGTGTCTGCTGGGGGGGGGTTGCTAATAATTTTTATCAAGTTGTTTTCTAGTGCTGGAATGGCTTGCTCTGCTGTGCTAAACACTCATTGTGTCTGTCACATGCTTATCCTATTTCAGCAGTGAGAAATCAATAGGAATTGATTTGAGAATGTCCAATCTTATCAAGTATGGAGCAGGGCGCTGGGACAAAGGCTGAGCTGGTGGTTTAACATCTAACAAAGCACGTAGCCCTGAGTATGACAACCTTGTTTAGAAGGATGGTTGGACTCCAAGGTGTTAAGTGCTTTTGTTCCTCCCCGTGCCCTCGGCTTTCAGATGGAGCCCATTTCCACAGCAGCTCCCTCCCAGCTAAAAGCGGTGTAAGCACACTTTCTAGTCCTAGCAGAAGATTACGTTCTGAAGAGAGAAAGTGTTGCATTTAGAAACAGAAACGCTGCCAGCGAGTGCTATTTCAGCAATTACCTATGTTTAGTAATTATGCTAATGTTGATTCTCAAAAGGCTGTTATTTGCTCAGCATGTTCTTCATACTTTATCTCTCTACCTGCCTAACCCTTTATTTTCACTCTAGCTATTACTGGTTGTTTGTCAAGTTAAGTGATGTTTGCAGTGCCAAGTGTTGTCAAGGTACTGTTGCTGTAGCTGAATTCCTATTTTTCCAATACCGGGTGCTGTGATTTTCTGCACATCACTACTACACGGCTTTGGGGATTGGTTTTCACTGCTTACAAGAAACCTTGGGTGCTGCAGATGTTATTGGGCTGTGGGATGAAAGAGCAGCTCCTGGGGGCTGTAAAAATATGTTTGATGAAGTGTGATGGGCATCAATTTGTAAGTGTTGAACTGACACACGTGGGGACCGTTGTGTGCTCCTGTCCTGCTGCAGCTCCAGCCAGTGTGCTGGCAAATGAAAACAGCCCAGCACACGCTCCTGTGGACACAGCCCTGACAGAAACCCCACACCTGGAGCAGCCTGCTTGTTAGGTTTAAGGAGAATCCTATGGAAATGTCAGCAGGTCACTGATGGGCAGCCTGCAGCCCGCACAGGGGGGTCTGTGTGTTGGGATATGTGGGGGGTGTGGATGTCTTGTATGTGCAGAGCAAGTGGAAAGTGTTCAATTACCTGGAGCAAAGCAAAATTGCCCTGAGCCTGCACAATTCCAAGTGGATGAGGCCAGTGGATCATCTGGGCTGGCACCAAAGTCAAGCCCTCAGGATTGTGCCCAGTGGCAGCCACTGGCCTCAGCATTGCCCCTCAGAACGTCCCGTGACAGGAGAGAAACAGGGGGTGCTGTGCGTGGAACAGGGGAAGAGAGACTGATGTGGGGGAAGGAAAGGGGAAAGCCCTGCTCCAGAAAGGGAGTCTGCATGCACAAGGCTGGGACTTGGCTCTTCAGAAAGAGCCAGCTTTGGAGGCAGGTCCGAGTCTGTGCCTGACAGTGTGACACAGCGTGTCTGAGACAGGAGACACTGGGAATTCATCAGGGCTCAGCTGCTTCCAGGTCCCAGCCAGCCCTCCAAGATGGTCAAGGTCCCAGCCCACCTTCCTGCACAGCTCAGCCCAGGTTCACTTCTGTCACCTCTCCTTCTTCCCCAAGCACTCGTGGCAGATACCTGCTAGCCAAAATTTTTTGCAACCATCCTCAAATTTGACTCTGGGTAATAAACCTGTTTCTAGACAATTCTCAAGGAAGATTCCTGATTTAACATGCCAGAACTGTTTCAACAAGCATTCTGCAAACAGCAGCCTACACTGCAGGAGAAGGGAGCTGGATGTGTGGAGATGAGCCTGCTAGCCCCAGTGTCAGACAGAGATACTGGAAATATTTAATTTGCCGGTGCAGGCACTGCTTGAGAGCTTGACTCCTCATTGCAGCTCCTCCCTAACATGCAACAGCCTCAAACACACGGTGCAGCATTGAACATTGATAAATTAATTTGCTCTGCATTTGCTGTCAAGTGTCGTTTGCACCTTCCTTTAACTTTCTGGGCTCCAACTTTCTTTCTCCCTCGATTTTTTTTTCCCCTTGCAATTCTCCACCCTGTTCCTGCGGTTCAGGGAACACATCACAAGCCCTCCCGTGGTTAATTTAGCATCCATTAGCTTTTAATCAACTTCTTTGTGAATTAATTGTTAGGATTTCTTTAGAAGGAAGAAATTCCATCCGATCCTATGCAGGCTGAGCGAAATCCTCCCTCCCGAGAGAAGCCTGCTCCCCGGCAGGGATGCGCGGTCCCTGGGAACAGCAGGTTAGCAAGAGCCTTGTTTAATGGCCAAGGTAAGGCAGGTACCGATCGGGCTGACTCGGCACACGGGTTTATTAGCCGAGATGGGGGAGCTGTGAACCGCAGAAAACCGCGATCAAGCGCTAATTGTATCTTCTTTAAGAGAGCGTTTTGAACAGCTCACCCTTTTGTTAGGCGGATCTTCGCACACACATCACGTCTCGCTGTGGATAAACAGCCCTTTATCTCACTTGACTCTTCTGTTTTCCTTTCCCTGCGAAATGCTGGATCTGATTTAAGTTCCGACGTAACACCCAGCATCCAGTGACTCAAAATTCAATAGATCTTCCTTGTTACCTCTTTCCTTTCAGAAAGTCTTCATCAATGAAACTCTTGAAGATGATTTAAATGACCAATACGTAGTAGTGCTCTTTAACTGTGCAATCAGAGATGATTTACTGAATGCATTTCGGGATGATTGTAGCCGTGGTACGGGATTGCTCAGGAAAAGGAGGGTAAGTGGCTGAGGTGCTTTGCCTCCCCTCAAAGGGCAATGAGCAGCGGCAGGAACACGGGCTGCATATGTCACTATTATTATGGAACATGGAGCATCCATTAAAAGGCAGAAAAGCCAATATGTCACGTATTTGGAAACCTTCCACTCGCTGCAGAACCATCACGGAGCACAGGCCACAGAGATAGATCACGCTGACCTATTTCCTAGACTGGAAACTGAACCTCATGTGCTGTTTGCACTCTCATTATTCTCACCAAAGGCAGCTGCAGATGCAGTTATCCTCCTTGCACCTTCCCTGGAAGCTCAGTTTAGGAGCTGAAACGTGCATCTATCTCATATTAAACACGAGTTCTTCCTCCAACTGAAGTTATTCTTTTGTCTCAGGACCAGCAATCACACTTTGCACATCCAGAATGTATTCAAGATAACAAAAAGGAACAACAAAATGTAAAGATCTGTGGCAGGTCTCACTGGTGTGCTGCAGATTTACTCCGCCTGCCTCTGCTGGGTGTAGTTGTGCCAGTTTAAACAAACTGTGTAAGTTCAAATTTACCTTCTTCCCAGGCTGTGAGAGCCCCTCAGAGCAGGATCTCATGTCTCAGACCAAGAGATTGCTGCCTTCACTTTCTCTTTGCTGTTGACTTTGTGTATCTCAATCAGCCCTGCAGCATTATATGCTTGAACCCTCCTTCAGCTTAATCAGTTTCAAATATTTATTTGTCTTTCTAACCTAAAAGTCTTTCTGTGCCTACTGATCAGCTGAACTGAAGCCAAGACCAGGCTCTCAGCAGTCCATAACTCACAAATTACTACACATAAACAAAAATAAAAGAGAATTTCCGTGGTCTGTGTGAGGATTTGAGATTACTATAGTGACATGGAATTTACAGGAGCTTGAAAACAAAGGGAAGGTTTGTTTCAGAGAAGAAATATGATAATTTGTGGCCAGAGGGAATAAGGGAGGGTTTAGCCAAAATGGAAATTACCTTTTGGAGCTCCTTTACTATAACCCCTATAATTCCAATTATAGTAATACACTGAGTTGTTTCACTCTTGTCCTATAACTCCAGCCCTTATGCATGACTTAATCCATACAGCACCTCTTAATGAACTCATTACTCTCCTGATGCTGAATTACTAAGGAGACTTTGCTCTTGTTTAAAGGGAAATGTTGAACAAATGTACATTTAGGAAGCAAACGAAGATGTCATGGATAAACCATTACAACCCTTTTGGGAATCCTGTGTGGCCACACCCAAGTCAGGAAGAAGATGTGATGCCAGGGAGACACTGGGGTTAGAAACTGATTCGGGGGTCCTGGCTGTGAGGCAAAACTGCTGGGCTGATCTGGAAGTCCTCAGAGTACCCTGAAACACAGAGCTCACACACAGCATTTTAATCTCTCTGGGACTTTCAAATAGTTTTCTGAGCTTGAGACAATGAGGCAAAAAAAGCAGTTTGTAAAACTTTGGATCTTTTCCTGTGGTGCTATTTTTATTTACTTTTTGTTAGGTTTGTGAAGCCAGTTCTGGTCCTGCAGGAACACTGGCCTCTGTGCATGGGTGTTGAATTTGATTCTGAGGTGAGGTTCATTTTTTTCAATGAAAACTGAGAGTTTCTACATAAATCCAATTATTTTTAAAAGAATAAAATTCTCTTCTGGAGAATGACCCACACAACCCACCTTGGCCTTCAAGAATTAGAAGAAGGCTTAGGGACTTTGACTCTCATTTTTCTTTTCCTTTAGTATGGCTGGTGGGTTTTCTTCTTTAGACACAGAATCCACACAAGGCCCTTCCATAAACGTACTTTCTAGTTTATTTTCTGTTTCCCCAGCAAAAGGATTTCTGTGGCTCAAAAATTACATCTCTGAGCCTTCCCACCTCATCTCCTGGGAGGTGTTCTCACACTCTCCTTCCCACCAGCACTGTTAGATTTCCAAAGAGTCCAAAACAGTAAAAACCCCTCCTTTGGTCTACAGTTTCAATGTTTTCTTTCAGAAGATCCCTCCCAGCTTCAACAGTCAGCCAGGACAGCTCCACTTCACCCTCACACTTTGTTTTGCTTTCAGCCATCTCAGGCTTTGTTTTATTTTTTTATATTTTTTTAAAAAGCCTCTTTGTCTGCTGCTGGATGGCAGCAGAACAGATGCTACAGGATTATGTTTCATTTCTATCTTTACTCTCAGGCAAAATTCAATGTTCAGGGGCATGGTCAAAATTATTTCTTGATGGCCTTTGGATATTTGTTAAATACACACAGCTCTGGTGTATGATGTCTTTTCAGTGATGTTATATTGCTTTCAATAACAGCTACAATTTAGCAATTGCACATATACCAAGGCAAAAACACAATACAAAAGCCTAAAGCCAACCAGTAAATCCATGAATTCAAGGGCTAAAGAAGGCAGAGACTTTATGGTTATATTAAGCTACTTGGTAGCTGGAAGTTCCAGTACACAGGTCCTAATTCTGAAAGTATTCAGCTTGTGGAAATTCATAATCCAACGGAGATTTTTTTTTTTTAACTGAAAACCTTTTTCTCTTGTTGAAGCCTAATAAAATCCATGTGTTAAACTCACACTTAAGCATTTTCAGGAGAAGGATGCTTAGGATCCCAAAACTCCATTTGAAATGACCAAAGTGGCCAGGTTTGGAACACAGGTACAAAACCCAGAAAGGTGAAGTCTTTAGAACATTCAAAGCATTCCCTCCTGTTCTTTGAGTAAAATAAATATCTCTTTGAAGCAGTGAAATCTGATGTAAAATCTTGCAGAGAATTCTGAATTTCCCATTCTGGAGTGGGTGTCCAGACACCCCAGGGATTAATGCTTCCATGACTGCCCAGCCAGATGGAAGGCTGATAGAAGACAGAAACATACTGGCCATGTAAATAAAAATGTCTTTACTAAAGGCTCTGCCAAGGCACTGAAATCTCCAGGCCTGAAAGAGAACAGCAACACTGAGGGCAGTGCAGTAATTGTCATATGAGTGTTCCCAGAGAGGGAACTCAGTGCAGACACTGACCATGCAGAAATAGGCAGGAGGCTTTGTTATGCATCTAATACATTGTTGTTTCATATTAATTGAAAACAGGGCTTTTTATGTGGAGCTGCTGGAAAAGCACCTGTGAAACAAATAAGCTGACCACCTGGGCAGAGCTAATGAGGCACCTGAGAAGCTACTCCTTAATATTACTTAAACCAAATTTGTCAGATTACTGTAATTGTCTTAACTTTTGTAAGTTCAGAGTCTGCTTCCCCCAGTTTCCTGACATTGGCATGTAACTTTTATTATTTTGGGGTCTGCTTCAGCCCATGGCCTGGGCCCAGTCACCCCTATGGACACATACTAATCTTCCAGGGAGAAGCTGGGACTTTAATTTTTTTTTTTTTTTTTTTTTTTTACAATTCAACCAAGTTGAGTTATTTGCACTCAATTGAGAGTACTCCAAATAAGGATCCTGCCTGTCATCTTCAAAAGTTCACTTCATTAATATCAGCAGAGCTATGAAGCTCAGTCCTGGCTGAGTTATTCATAAGCAGACAGGACTGGACTAAGTGTGCAACCCAGGGAAGAGAAACAGCACCAGGCAGTGCTGGAATCCTCCCCCACGGGTTGAACAACCAACTGTTAATATGCAGAAGTGTGATTTTGCAGTCCAGGCCGTGGGCTAAAATATGTGTGAGAGAGCACAGATGGACTTCAGAATCAGCAGGCAGCCGTGAGAGATGAGCAGTTGAACAGCCCCAAAGACAACCTGCTCGCAGACAGGTAAAAATCACCAAGCCCTGCTCTGATAATAACACCAGCTTTTATTGCCCACCAGTTATATTTCCTAACAGCTTTTTTTATTTCTTCTTTTTTTCTTTTTTTTTTTAGATGTTACCATGTAGATCATTGGAGGAATGAAAACGTTGTCCACCTCCAAATATCTCATTAAGGTTTACCTGTGACAGACGCCTACAAAACATTTGCAGAGCAGGTTGCACTGTGACAATCACTTGCTACACCAAACCTGATTGTTCCCCTACCTGTGCTGCCCCACACCTGCCTGTTTTATCATCCTTAACTAAACATTGTCTCAGTGCTGTTGTTGCAAAGCTGAACGTGTGGAGCCCCAACCTGGAAGGATTCATTAGGGGGGCCAGCAACACAAACAATACATAAATCATTCATAACAATCAATAGCTGTATTCCTCATATGCTTTGTTTCCAATGAATAATCCCATCAGTTCAAGTTGTCAGGCATGGCAGCAGGCAAAAAACTGCAAGCAGCTCTGAAAACTTCCCAAATTATGGCTTCCAGCAGTTCTTTTGAAGGGCTTCAAAAGGTGGAGGAAGGATGCAGGAAATCCACAGGCAGAGTGACTTGGGTGTGGTGCTGACAGCTCAGACTGCAGTCGGGACTGGCATAAGTTGCGGGGAAAAGGAGCTGGCAAAGGTGAAAGGATTTCCCCAAAACTGAAGAGAAGGAGATACACACACACAGAAAAGGGTGGATTAGGGGGGAGTGACACAGCCACTAGAATCACTGAATGGTTTGGGTTGGAAGGGACCTTAAAAATCATCCAGTGCCACCTCTGCCAAGGGCAGGGACACCTTCCACCACCCCAGGCTGTTCCCAGCCCTGTCCAGCAGTGGGAACCTACACAGTCCCAGGATCCCAGGGAGGCACTCCAAGCAGACATGCAGCAAAAGAGACTCAGCCCAAGGTCACAGCATGATGCAAAGACCCTGCTGGACCCAGCAAGAACACCTGCCTTCCACTTACCTTTTTTAGCCACTTATCCACAATTTCTGTGTAATTGCACCTGCCTAATAGCCTTCTGTCAGGTTCCTGCCATTCATCCATCACACATTAACAGTCTATTCTGATTTCTGAGGTACATTTCATCTTCTCTGACACCCATAATTTTCATGTAACCCCTTTACTGAGGCAATTAAATCTTCTTTCCATCAATTCTTTTCGGTTTCAAATTTACATTTTTAGTACTAGTTTTGCAACAGCCCTTGCTCCTTCACAGTTGCAGGATTTAATTCATGTTTATGTTCAGCTCATGTGACACCCTCACCACATGGTTCATTTCTGTAAACTATGAAATTTAGATTGCAGCCCAGGCTCTCTTTGCATTTCCACATTTCCACCACAAGAAACATGTAAACACAAGATCCAAATGGGATGTTTCCTTCTAATTTTGACAATTTCCTTCTGTCCCATAATATTTTTGCATGATGATTTACCAAAAATAAAGAAAAAAAATTCAATCAGTATTGTAGCTATTCTCCTTATAATGCATGCAAATGCATAGTCCTGTGTGTGTGAAAAACACAGAGACAGGGGAGAAAAATCCAAATGAAAAACTCAACAGAGCATGCAGCGCTTCTCTCTAGCATTTCTAACAAGCTGTCCATCTTGATGGTCTTCAGGACCATTTAGAGTTTATGGAACAGGTCAGTGAATGCTTTTCCTTGCATGATTTTGATAACACAAGAAGCTAATAGCAAAGTTTATCGCTGTTTGCTGAAGAGAATAAATGCAAGAGAGTCTGGGTGAAGCAGCAAAAGGCAGCCTCACCCACAGCAGCCCTGGGAATGCTGGATATTGGCACAGACCTGTCAAAAATCCTGAATGGAGCAGGGAAGCTCCAGAAAAATACTTTTATTTCCCACTAGATTCCACAAATAGGTGCTAAACCTGATTTTTGGAAAGGCTTTGCTGCCCACCCCTGCCCTGCTGGCTCACTGGGGGATGGCAGCAGCACCTCCCTGGCCTTGGCCATTCCTCAGCCACTGCAAACACCAAATCTGTCAGCAGCCAGTGGTTTTCACAACCAGGGTGTGATGGGTTTGTCTTCATTCAGAAGGAAGGGTCAGACTTCCCAAGGATTAGATTGGAGCAGTGTCAGAGGGTCCCATGGGTGCTGCCCAGCTCCCAGCTGAGCAGTCATTCTTCCATCTGTAGGACAGTGACCAAACCACTCAAGGAATAATTCTGAAGTCACTTTCACACCTGGGTAAAAGGAACATTTATAAAAATGACTATTTGACATTTAGGCACTGCTGGGTCCCAGACTGCTGGTCTGTGTAAGAATTTGCACAAGCCATGGTAAGGAGTGGGGGCAGCCAAGCTGAAGCACCTCACTCTCCAATCCATCCCAGATCCTAACACAACCCACAGGGTCCTGGAAACAAAGAGGAAACCCTGCTCCTGACATGTGTCAGAGCACATGTCCCCTGATATGACCCAGCACTGTTGCTTCATAGGACAAATAATAAAACAAACAGAAAACAAATCAAGAAAAAGACAGAACAGAATTAATTCTTCTTCAACTTAATTGTCTCAGTCTTTCAAAGTCATCACCCTTGGGAGATGGATCTTTGTTACAAAGAAGTGGTGTTGGGGTCACTCCACTGTGCAGGTTTGGGTGCCAGGTGTGGATTTCCAGCAAGCAGCTTCCAGAGCTCTCCCAGGACCGTGGTGAGGATCCTGCTGCTCTCAGCTGAGCCAGGAGGGACCAGGGCAGATTTGCAGGTTACACTGAGATGAACCGGTCTGAGCCCAGCTGCAGGCCCCTGGGCTTAGGGAACATTAGCAAGGGGACAATGGGACAGTGCCCAGCCCTTCTGCAGTCCCAGAGCAGGGTGCACAGTCCCAGTGATGCCACTGTCACCCTGCCCTGCCAGCCTGGCACAGGACAGGAGGGACTGCAGAAGCCAGCGAGCAGCACAGGCAGTCCTGGCCTCTCCCCAGCACGTTGTGCCAGGCTCAGGGAGTCTCCAGGGGAGCCTGGACAAAGTTGCTCTGAGTGAGGTGAGCGTGGCTGTGGTTCCAGCCCTGCCCCAGGCAGAGCCAGCTGCACGCTTGAGTGAGCAGGACACTGCCAGGGCCAGCAGCAGCGGCCTGCTTTGCTGCCCACAGCACCTGAGCCAGGGCCCACAGCAGCCTGGCTGGCTCCTGCTGCTCACTGGCATGTTCAGGATGGTGTTTACAAGGGAACATCCCTTCTGGGATGGGGAGCAGCAGCTCTGCTCCCTGCCACATCTCTCCTTGCCTGGCAGCAGCAGCAGGAGCTGCAAATCTCGCCCTACCAAGCTGTCCCCTCCTGGCTCTGCCCTGTGCACATCCCATACCCAGACAAAAACCAAACTGCACCTTTTAACCATTTTCCTCAATTAGTGACAACAGTTTTCAGGTACTGGAATATTGACACTGCCTTTTTGAAATTGGATTTGTGGTATTTAGGAGCCTGTTGCTACTTAGGAGAACGGGCTGTTGTACTGGTATTGTCATCTTGTCATCAAATAGCTTTTAATTAACGTGAATTTTATCTTTACTAAGTGGGGAAGAGGAGAGCAATGGGCAGGGTAGGAGTAGGCAAAGCAGCTTCAACAGCACTTTCACTGAGCAAACTATGAGCCACTAAACACTGACAACACTTCCTAATGTGCCCTGCAACCACTGTGAACACGATGAGTGACATTAATTTCTAATGCTCCTCTACATTTTTGACAAGAGCCACTACTTGAAGCCAGGATTCACCGTGCCACCAGCACAGCCAGCAGAGAGCCACCAGGCAGGGCTGTCAGTGCACTGACATTCTCAGGCTGGAAAACCAGGTGGTCAGACATTTGGTGGTTTTATTTTTTTGTAGTAGACAATGCAGAAATAAGGAAATCTCCTCCAAAGCGGTGAAAGCAAACACTGAAAGAGAATAGGGTAAATCTTCTCTCACCTTCTCTCTCATTCCTGATTGTCTATTGCTTCACTTTGTTGTATTTCCAGTGCCTAAATGGACTGTAAGAGAGTTGGAGTGACAGGACAAGGGGGAATTGCTCCAAATTGACAGAAGGAAGGCTTTAAATTGGATATTAAGAATAAATTATTCCCTGGGAGGAAGCCCTGGCCCAGAGAAGCTGTGGCTGTCCCTGGATCCCTGGAAGTGTCCAAGGCCAGATTGGATGGGGCTTGGGATAATGGGAGGTGTCCCTGCTCATGGCAGGGGTATGGAAAGAGGTACCTTGAACAGTCCTTCCAATCCCAGCTGTTCTGGGATTTTCTGATTTTATGCTCATCACAGGTGAAGATCTCTCCATTACTCAGCTGCCCTAAGTGACCCAGTTCTCCTATCAAATCTTTGCCACAGACTCCTGCTCATGCAGTGTCAGGAAAATAGCACAGAATTTTGTGTCTGTTTGCAGAGGAAAAGCTCCATCAAGAAGGAAAGTAAAAATAAAAAGCTCCATTGAGAAGGAAAGGGGTGTTTGTGTGGAGCTCCCTGCCTGACAGGACGCTGGTTCCAGTGGGGTGAGGGATGGCTGGGGAGGTATGAGAACCAGCCCAGAGGGCCTGGATTGCAGTTTAGAAAGAGGTTTAAATCCATTGCAGTTTAAATCCATTAGAGGAGGCACAGTAGATGTAGAACCATTTGTTTCTTCCAAGTGAAGCAGTGGGTTTGTTTCTGTCCTTAAGCACTATTTCAGGGTGAAGGAGAGAGACAAAACCTGAATTTGTGGGAAGAGCAAAACCATTCCTAACCCTCTCAGTTTAAGGGTTTATGGTATTTGCAGCCTTTGTTAAAAATGGTTGAAAAAGATCCCTGGTCCCTATATAGTTACACACAAAAATCAGTGTACTATTCATCTTTTTTTACATGGTTGGACTTAGCAAAGCCTTTACCTTGAAGGTAATACTGATTATACCTCTGCTGATTTTTTTTTTGTCACTCTAATTTCCTTGCAGGACTAGTCCACAATTCCTTGACCATCCAGGCAAATTCGTCATCTCCCCTGAGAAGCACCTCCATCAGCCTGTTTTTGATGCAAGCCCTGATAAAGGGCAGAATTTAAGCCAGCCACAGTCAGAATTAAATTTAAAAAAAGTGGTTCTGCCCACCTCTTTTTTTTTGTCTCTTGAAATTACTTTCCAGCTCAGTCCCAGACTGAGTAATTCAAAGCTGATGGGAAATGAAAGTCATGGTCCATGGAGAGCTAATGGATATCTAAGAGCAGCAAAAAAAGTTAGGGGAAAATTTATCCTCCCCTCGCCCCTAAATCCACCTGAGCTGAGAAGTGCAATCCATCAACAGGCCTGTTGATAGGTTGTCTTCTAGCACAAGCTTATCATCCCATTTTATCTGCCTCATCATCTTTTGGACCTACACACTGGCAGCAGATAGATAGCTCCAGAAAGAGTCAAGGTAACATTAGAGAGACAAATGCCTCCCATCTCCCTGGGTTTTTATGCACACTGACTCCACTCCAGAGTTGTCTGTACGGTAGTCTCCTCTTGCCACCAGTCTGAAATAAAACAAAACAAAGCCCTAGATAAATGCCAGCAGGCTGAGGTGAGGGAGGCTCAGCAGTGTGAGCAGCCAGACACTGGCTCAGGGGACGTGACCCAAGAGCCTGCCCAGAGATGTTGCCTTCAGTGGCTCCCTCAGGGGACGTCCCCTCCAGCTGTCCCTGCTCACAATGACTGTGCACATGCCCTGCTTTTCCCCCAGGATGTGCTGGTGGAGAGGATGAGACATGAGGACAGAAGGATGGCACTTCCACTTTGCCCTCTTGTTTTCTCTCTCTGGCCTTGATTTTTGTTACATCTGCTCTCAGACTTGTCTTTGTCAGGGATGCAAGGAGAGTCAAGAAGGTTGAGACCAAGTGTCCACCAGCCCTGTGCGCTGGCCCTGGTACCACTCCAGTCTCACTCTCCTTTATCTCAGAGGTTTTTTTTTGAGACTGATGTGGCCTGTGAATTTAGCAGCCACCTATGAATCCTCTGCACTCTTCACTCTACAGTTAAAACTTAATTCTGTCCAAGCCAAGACCCGTTAGCAACACTAAAATCTTCAAGCTGGAGTCTGCAAAATCTCACGTTAGCACTTGCCTTACCATATTCTATTCAGGAAAAAAAGAATCTACACTCGTCATCTAGGAATTTCCTTAGAAATAAATATTCATATATGACATAATCTTTTTATGTTGGGATATCCCTGGGAAGAGCTTGTTTGGGCAGCAATTCACCACTTAGAGCCTGAGGAACAGCTTCTGTTAAATGGATGAGATGGGTGGTGCACACAGGAGCAAAACCCTCCTGCATGGGCAGGTGTTGGAGACCATGGGAAATGCAAATCCTGCCTTTCCTTTGCTGAGACGGTCAAAAAGGGAGCAGGACAGGTCAGGGCAGAATAACTGGATGCAACAAAGCCTCATTCTGTCTGATCTGCTGCTGAGGTCCAGGTATAAAGCAAGCACCACCCACAGATGCAGGGGAAGACACACCTGGGACATGGGCCTGTAGAGAAAGTGCAGGGGATGTCACCAAGAAGAGCAGGGGGATGGGGCAATTCTCCTGTGAGGAAAAGCTGGGAGGATTGACATTGGTCAGCCTGGAGAAGAGAAGGCTTCAGAGTGACTGAATTGTGACATTACAGCACCTGAAGGGAGCCTGCAGGAAAGACGGAGAGAGACAATTTGCAAGGGCCTGGAATTATAGGAAAAGGCAGAATGGCTTTGAACTGAAAGAGAGTAGGTTTAGACTGGATGTTAGGAAAAAAACTCTTCCCTATGAGGATGGGGAGGCCCTGGCACTGGGTGCCCAGAGCAGCTGTGGCTGCCCCTGGATCCCTGGAAATGTCCAAGTCCAGGTTGGACAGGGGTTGGAGCAACTTATGATGGTGGAAAATGTCCCTGCCCATGGCAGGGAGTTTGGAATGAGATGATCTTTAAGGTCCCTTCCAACCAAAATTGTGTGAGGTCCATTCTGGAGCTCCTTTGAGTGCCTTCCCACTCCCAAGAATTCCAAGTATATCTCAAGGATTGAAGCCATCAGTGGTTACACGCAGTGCATGGCCTGAGGGAGCTGAAAAGAGAACGAAACAGCAGCACCTCATATCCAGGGACAAGACCTTTTATCCCAGGCTGTTTCTAAGAGCACTGTCACTGTGAGGACAGCAGAGCTCATTTGATGTCTGATGTGTGGGAATGCTGGAAGCACGCTCACTCCAGAAGGGAAGCATGCCTTGGGAAAAGGTACGGTGGGATACCAAAAACCCCAGGGCACTCATGGTAGATGCACAAGCCTTTTCCATCAGTGGGTCTGGTTTTGAACTTGCATCCCTTAGAATGGCACATTTCTCTCTGAGATTCCCAGATCAATAGGGCAGATGGAAAAAAAAAAAAAAAAAAGCAAGGCAGGAGGCATTTGAGAAGTAAGAAACTAAAAACTAAAAATATGGCAGCCCTTCTGAGGGTCAAGATAAAGGTAACATGAACAGACATGAGAAATGGGGAAGGAAAAGAGATAAAACTTACAAAGCATTTCCTACTGCTGCCTTCCAAAACATGTGAGAGGTTTTAGTCTCCATAAGCCTGTTGGAAAGAAGTTCTAAGCTCTGTCTCTGGTTCTACAAATAGCTTTCTAAAAATACCAGAACCCAGAAATTATCACTGGAATTATGTGATATTTATTGTAATTCAAATATCTAGGTAGACAAATGAAAATATAGATATCAGCCAAGCTCTGGGCCTCTTCTTCCCTCTTTTTGTGCTCTGGATGAGTTTGCTAATGGAAATCCCTGTCCCTGGCTCTGTCCCTTCTATTGATTAGGCTTGGGAAGTAGAGACAAAGTCCACAGCACACTTGCTCCAAATTTTACTTTTCCCTGCTGAGTCCATTCTGACAACTTGGAAACTCACAGACAGTTTTCTTCCCAGATACACAGCACATTACAAGCTAGGAAAAATATATCCACTTTCCTAACTGTGTTCTACATGCTAAGTGCTATCCACAGAGTCGAAGTTGTGATAGGGACAAGCCTTGCAGCAAGCGAGGCTCTGCTCTTAAATCTCAGAGTGAGGTTGTGCCCCTTAGCACAGCCACGTAATCCCAATGACCCTCCAAGTGCTCATTAACGTGAGACCCGATGGACAGCAGAGAGAACAAGGCAATAAATCCAGGCTGGAGCCTCCACAGCCCAGTGAAGACGAAAGAGTGACTCAGAAAATCCTGCTCCTTCCTTGCAACATTTCCTGGGGTCCAGAGAAAGCTCAGAGGTGCCACTCTGCATGTGTCCCTTAGCAGAACACAAATGGGAAAGAGGGCAAAGTTCGGACAGAACTGACTCTTCTTCACTGAGATTTATTGCACACAGGGACTGGCGATGGGCATGAGCCAAGGAGTGCTGAAAAGAGAGAGAGATAATCGGGCTGTTCCCAGCCAGACTGGGCTTTCACAGTCCAACGGAAAAGCAAATTGCTCTCATCTAAGAGATGCTCTCATCTAAAATTGCTCCACCTTCTAAGCTGGGCTTTCCACAGATTCACACCCGGCAGTGTTTCCCTCCCACTTCCCCATTGCTTTGCACTGGAAACGTGGTGGATACACACTGGACTGCTCCCCGAGAAGCGAAAAACAGCCTGGGAACCATTTTTCTCAAGTTTAACAGAGTGGGGAAATGATTTTCACCTAGCTGGCAGTGAGTTCACTAGACCATCAGTCACTGCCTGCGCTGCAGCCGCGGGCAGTGGGAGAGGGATTGACCAGGAGATGGCACAAGGCAGAGCAGCACAGAGTGCAGGAGCAGCTCTGCTGCACAGCCATGCAGGAGCGTGTTGTCACCCGTTAGCATCAGAAGCTGAGGGTTCCTGCAGGTTTTTTCAGGGTGCACATTGCTGCAGAGAGCTCTCGGCCTCCTTTGCAGCTGAAGTATTCTGAATACACGCGAGGGCGAGAGTCACTGAAATGCAAGGGAGGTGGATACCTGTGAAACATGTAATTTTCTCTGACATAGCAGGTTATTTGCACGGAGTTACTTTATTAAATCACCTTTTTGCCCCTGTGGCCACTCTCCAACAGAACAAACACACCCTATGGGAAAGCTGCCCCCACCTCATGCCAGACACAGACTGCAGAGGCATCCAAAAGCTCGTGCCATAAAACCCTCCTCAGTCACAGCTCCAAAGGCTTTTTCCCTCAAATCCAGCCACTCTGTAAGCACTCAGTCTTTTCATAATTGTCTTGCCTAACAAATCTGTCCCTCCAAGTTCATGAAGGAAAACCCCAGGTGTCCCAGCATTGTGTGCTGGTGGGGTTTGACAGCCAGTGGTGCCAGGGCACAGCTTGGTGATCCATGGGAAGCTGGAGCACAGCCAAGAGCAGGGACTCGAGGACAGACAGAGCTGGGAACAGATATTCCCTGGGGATTCACCTGGGCTGGCTGTTTTTACCATGACCTGCAGTGACAGGGGGAGCCATATCCCCTCAAATATTATTTCACACTAAAAAATGAGGGTCAAACTCCTGGGCTTCACTTGAACCCTGCCTAGAGATAAGGGTCAGGGTATGATGGGATCCAAAAGAAGGTTTGTGAGGTGTGGCTCACTTCCCTCTCTACAAGAGCAAGGAACACACAAGAAAAAGTATGGTTTAATCTATCTTCTGTCTTGTGTTTCACTGACAGCTCCATAGGGGACCTCAGGAGCAGAGTAGCCGAGATATTGCAGGTACAGCTGTGAGTGTAATGGGTTTTTCAGTTCATCTGGAAAACAAAACAAGAGCTGTTCTGTGTTGACCTCAAATATTTTTCCACTATAATGAGAGAGAAGGAGCAAATACTCAACTTCAATCAACCGAAACATTCCGTTTGACCCAAAATGAAAACTTTCATTTTATTTCCACAGTACTCAACCACTTCTTAATTTATGCTAAATTCAAAACAAGAAATACCAATCAAGCAAAACGTTTTGTGCTAAGCTGAATAGTTTTTCTTACCTTCCTGCCCTCACCTGGGGAACTCTGCTCTAATGCAAGGAGGGTTTGCAAATTATTTTGTGTTGGTTTTGAATTACATGGAAGAGTGAAGGGGAAGCTTTCTGCAGGTTGAGCCCTCCCGGCCTGGTGTGTGGCCAGGCTGGCGGAGCATTAACAGCACAGCAGGAACTCGCTCCTGCCTCTCTGGGCACGGCTGTAATAACAGCACCAGCTCCCTCAAATTAGCAGCCTGTAGCTCCGTTCTGCCCCATCCAAATGTCTGTAATAAAGGCAATTCCCAGCTCGGGAAAGGTGCGCCCTGCCTCCCCACTGATGGCTACCTGCTAATCAAGGCAGCCATCCCCCCTCCATCCTAAAAGGTGTCATTAACGGGTCGGCATCCCCCGGAGAACAGCGGGAGAACTGAAAGTAAACCATCAGGTTATGTCAGGATTTGAGTCACAGAGCAGCTCTAATTGAAACTTCTCTGTCATTTGCTCATCAGGAACGCGGAGCTCCTTCTTTGAATGAAACATTAGACACCGGCCTGACAGCTCCAGGTGGAAGATTATCCGGCAGCTTAATCGCTCCCTGACAGCCCTGGTTACTCCCACATCAGCATCTATTAACGTTCCTTTTATTCAGACCCTTTTATGCCTTTTTAATCAGTGGCTCTGGGTGCTTTGGATCAAAAGCCAGTCAGATCTCAGGCGGGATGTGAGAGCCGCATCTCGCCATCGAAGCTCTGCTGTTGGAGGGCGCCAGGGCTGCCTGCCAGGTCACCTCTTCTTGAGTGGAAATCTTCAGAAAAGGGCTTGTCTTCTGAAAACACTAATCCAGTTTATCTTCCGGAAGGAGATAGGTGTTGGGCCAGAAGTTGAGCTATTATCAGAATCTTCAAATTTTGGGGTATACTGTTTAAAGCCCCAAGTCATGGATGTGAAAGAAAAAGCACTGTGAAAAATTCAGCTTTAATTTAATTTATTTTTTGATAAGTCAGTATTGAGCCTTTAGGTTTTCAGAGAGAGCTCAAAGCCAGATGTGAGTGCACCCTCAAGGCTCAGACATTGGAAGACAGATAAAAAGAACCCAAAGTTTATCCTCTTTAAATCAAGACTGGATGTCTCTGGAAAATTGGTGCTATAACTCAAACAGAAGTTATGGTCTTGATGCAGAAATTATTAGCTGAAGCTTCCTGAGCTGTATTATACAGGAAGTCAGACTAGATGATAATAGTCCCTCCTGGCCCTCAAGTCTATGAATCCTTCTCCTGTGTTGTCCCAAACTGTCCTTTCTTGCATGATATGTTTGGGTCCAGATTCTCAATGGCATTTGGACAGACAGCACGGGGCGTGCTTTTTCAGGGGGAAATAGAGGAATTTTAGCACCTCTGTAACATCTTGCACCAGTTCCTTCGGTGTGCTCCGAGCCTCAGTGCAGACCCGGGGAGACAGAAAGCCTGTGGTGGCGAGCACACTGAGGCACTTTGGGCACTGTCCCAGGCCGGTGACACAGAGCTGTCCCACGGATCGTGTGTGGCTCAGCCTCTCCTTGGTGACACCAAGGGTGTGACATTCCTTGCTCAGCACCTCTGGCCCAGGCGGTCCTGCTGAGCTCACCACACATTTGCCGGGCAGATGGGGAGTGGAACGGCCACCTCAGGCTCTGTGTTTGTGAAAAGGCTCTTCCCTTTGTCTGCCACCCTCACCCCTTCCAATTCCATTTGCTGCTGCTCCCAGCTAGCAGCACCTCCCTGGAGCACCCGGAGCTGGCTGGCTGCTGGCTCCTCCCCATTGTCTGTGAGCTGCTCCACACACTGCTCCTTGCTCCATCCCTGGGCCCAGATGCCCAAAGACTCAATGCTCCTTTCCCAAGCCATCCTGGCAGATCCTGCTTCAGCCTTGGGCCAGATTGCCTTTGCTGGCTGTGGTTGGCTTGGCAATACCCTGGTGGAGCCATCTCTGGAATAAATAAATAACCCTCACAGGAATGAACACTTCTGCCGCTCTAAGGGATGCTCAGGACCAATGAAACACATCCTAAGTTGTCTCACTGGGGAGAAGAAACAACCTTCAAGTGGTGATCTTGTATTTCTGCAATGCAGCCCTGGAAACCTGAAGTTCATCTTCCCACATGGGGTTCCCAACCCCATTAATAATTTGAAATAAGACTGAGTCCAACGCCGGCAGAGCTTCCAGCAAAGTCAGACAAGCCAAAGCAACGTGCTAGATAATAGCTGAGGGCTGGGGGGAGTGGGGATGCCTGGGTGAAGGGAAAGAAATGGAAAGAACTGTTGAAGTTCCATGGGGAAAGCTGGACTTGACAGAGGAGAGGAAAGGCTTTCTGGGGAAAAGGAGAGGAATGTGTCCAAAACAGTGGCAGCATGGCTGAAGGAGTAACACTGACAGAGAAGAGACTGAGGGAACTGGAGAATAAAAGGGCTGTGAAATATAAAATCTGGGCATAACAGAGATTTGGAAAGGACACTTTGCAAGGACACTTGTCTTTGCTGGACACCACGTGGAGCTAACCAGGTATAAGAAACAATAAGTCCAATGGTTGCTTTCAGAATGGTCCCAGTAAAAGACAATAAAATGGAATTGATGATCTGGGAGCAGAGACAGAGCTATAAAATGTCAAAAGACAGAAAAAGGCAGAAAAGGCCAAGTCTTATTTAATGAGGACCAGAATTAACTTTGTGGCTTATGAAGTTTTTCATACTGTGAATGAGGTCGAAGGGGGATTAATTCAGTTAATGAGTGAGAACTCTCAGCTGAGTGCATGCTCATTGACAGACAGACATTCCACCACCAAAACCAAAGGATGAAAACACCCCAGGGAGAAGTTGCTGCCTTTCCAGAGCAGCTCTGGTGTGACAAGGAGCCTTAACTGTCCACTGAGAGAGCTGAGAGAGCTGAGCTGTTTGATGTGTCAGGGTTAGGGAGGGAGAACAGGAGAGTGGTTGACCCTCAATCCAGCCCACAAAAAAAAAAAAAAAATTGATGATTCTTTGTTTTCCTAGCTTCTATTTCTCAGACAGGGGTCAAGGCAACATGCAGCACAGATTGGAGAGCAGAAATGCTGCTGCATGGATATCAGCTGTGTTCCTCCTGGAACACAGCTGCCATTTCCCCTTCCCTCTCCCATTCCCCAAAGGGAGGTGACAGAAATGTCTTGATCTGTAAGACAGGTGTCTGCTAAGGAAGGCAGGAGCCTCCCTTGCAATGGAAAATGTAAACCCCAATTATCAGCCCAGTTCTGGAGGTATCCCTGCCCCTCGGGGAGAAACTCCCAGATAAGAGAAGTGCAACCAGATGCTCTCCTCCCCTGAGCTTGGCCACTTCTTTTATTTTCCTCAAGTACCCCTATCCTAACTGTTTCCTAGCAACTTATGGGAAAAAAATTCCCTAAGTAAAAAGGAACAAAAGGAAAGAGACCTAACCCCCTACAAGAAAAATAGGTGTTAAACTATCCCTTCTTTGATCCATCATATCATATATTTGCATCAACTGATTCATGGCAAATATTCAGATTTTACACTGTTAATGTCTCAGCAAGTTCATGCAAGGTACCCAGAGACATTTAATCATTGGGTTTGTCTTTATTAAATAGAGGTTGTTTAATAGAGTCTGCAAAGCTGTTCAAACCACAGAGTGGATCAGCACATAATAAACCACAAGGGAACTTGGGGGTTTCTGTGCCAATTAAGCATCGATAGCCCTGAATTTGGAGGACTTTGACCTCAGAGTTTGATTTTGGCTCTGCTAGTGAGCAATAGCATTAACACACAGCCCTCTGCTTCAGCACTAAATCAAATGAGGCTTAAGCCTCCACAGGCTGGTAGGGATCCA
The DNA here is from genome assembly GCA_013400175.1 of Phainopepla nitens. Classification (NCBI taxonomy): domain Eukaryota; kingdom Metazoa; phylum Chordata; class Aves; order Passeriformes; family Bombycillidae; genus Phainopepla; species Phainopepla nitens. Next base: position 284,712 of record VXBQ01017668.1, read on the forward strand.
AGCCTTCCTGAATGTCAGTGGTGCTTCAATGCTTGAATTTAATTCAAACCTACTCCTAACAAGAAAAGAGAGGGTATTAGAGCAGTGCTCCTGGATTTAGGCATGGCAGCAGCTGGAGAAGGATGGAGACCTTCCTGAGAACCACAAAAGGAGATCAGGCACGTGCTGATAGCAGAGGATAATTTACTTGCCTAAAGTGCTGCTGATCCCAGCTCTACCCCTGCATATGGTTTGAGAAAGGAAGAATACTTTTGCTGGCACTGGATGTGGAGATCTGAATTATGGGAGTTTGACAGGCTGGGAACTCCTGCTGAACAGCAAACCTGGGAACAGGGTCAGGACTGTGGCCTGTGAGGTGACCTTAGCACAGCCAATTCTATCTGCATAATAATTGTTCTGATTCTAATCATTATTTATAACCCCCACTACACCTCTCACCTGAGCAGCACAAAAATAAAAAAGGCTTTAAAATATGTTTGCAGCTTATTTACAACAGCTCCATTGGCTCGTAGCACTCTCCAGATGCATGTTAAAGCAGCAATAAGGGAAGCAAAAGCATTTTTAAAATCTGCTCTTAGAGCTGTGCATTGGTGACATGTATTTAAATCATCTGCACGCCATCAAGCACGGGCTCAAATTTAAATGTCACTGTGAAGCTCCTTCTCTTATTCCTTCACAGGGTTATTTGTCATCTTCCAATTCATGCAATGAAAGGAAGTGAACAGAAAATTAGACAAACAAACAAAAATCTATGTTTTTAATGCAAAATGCAACCCTGGAAGCCTCTTACTGTAAGTTTTTTCTAAATATCTTTCAAGAAGAAGAGGGACAGAAAACAAAGCAAAACTGCTCTTGAAAGAAACAATAGACAAAGCAAAACTCTTTCTCTATGCTTAAATGGTAGAAGTAATAATGAAATATTCATTATTGTTGATCATCTGGCTGCCTGAGTGGATGTTTACCTTCCTGTTTATTATCCCCCTTTTTGTGATAAATTTCAATAAGCACTGAGGGGACAGGAATTAAGTGATAGGGTTTTTTTCCCAGTCTTTAATTGTAAACTCATGAGAGGAGCTTCATTTCCCAGATCACTGAAATGTCTTTTTTCTTCCTGTCAATCTGACAAAGTGACTTACATATTCCGATATATATATTATATATTCCAATTTTTTTTCAAGAATTCCCAGGTTATGCTTCCTCAAATTATAGCACTGCTCTGAATAGGAAAACCTGTGTCTCTCTAATGCTTCTTTTGACCAGTAATCTTATTTTTTGCTTAGACAAAATATTTAGAGCAGAATCCATAAGTAATATAATATGGTTTCCATAGCTATCAACACTATTAAAGCATTATTTCAGTTTTCCATTGCAAGGGAATCTATAGAACAGACATAGATTAGATGATATCAGTGATAAAATAATGATTGTCTGCAGTCATAGGGCCAAACGTTTGACTTCTAAGGCACAAAATACTGATGCTGATGGTAGAATGTAATCTGCCTTTTCACCTTCAGGCAAAAAAACTTTCCACTCAATTTTAATGTTGGTTGATAGTAGGCAAGAGATTTCTGATTGCAGTCCTTTATTATCAAATATTTGTTGTATTTTATCAGAGTGAAAGTTTTAAATTTTTTCCCAAAAAGCGAAGCTTCTTCAGTCGTGGGGTTGAGATGAGGATTACTATTCTTCTACAAAAAGAATCAAGGTTGTAAATTAGACCCAAATGAGAGAAAACCCCAACATTTAAAAAATATACATCTCAGGTTATAATACCAAAAGAAGCATGGAAAGGACTCAAAGTGTTCTTTCCAGAATTCTCATCATTCAATGCCAGACCCAGGCTTTAGGAAACCTTTAGTAATAGATGTACTCATAAAATCCATAAACTTCAATAAAATTAGTTATCAGATTGAATCCATAGCCACTCAAACTGGGATATTTGGGGTTTTTTTTTCTGTGGGGTTTAAGTCAGGATTTATTTGTACCCAAAATAAAATATGCAGTTTCATCACCAGAATGAGTCCCAAAATCAACACCAGTACTGGAAAAGGGACCTGGAGAATCCCACCCACTGCCCTGGCTCTGGCACAGAGGTAGAGGTAGGACCAGGAGAGTTGTGAGGACAAAGGGAAATTATTTTAGACTGAAAGGGACTAGATTTAGATTGGATATTGGGAATAAATTCTTCCCTGTGGGGGTGGTGAGGGTCTGGCAGAGGTTGCCCAGAGAAGCTGTGGCTGTCCCTGGATCCCTGGAAGTGTCCAAGGCCAACAGAATAGCAAACAGAACTGAATAGCAAATGTAAGGAAATTTTTTCCAGGGTTCATGAATGAAAAAGCCTCACCAGGAACTTGAATGGGTGTGTAAATACATTGGTTACCTAAAGAACACAGGTTTATGTGGCTGTAATCAGCTGAGGTGCTTAGGAGTTAATTCAACATTCAGGGAAGTAAAAGATTTGGTCTAGAAGAAAGAATAGTATGAACAGCTCCATTCAGCATTCCTAACAGAGCTGGAGGAATAATCTGCTCTGTGAATTTGGCCTCTGGTTCTGTTTTCCAATTATCCTCAGGCAGATGGTGATTTTGTTTTATTTATTCACTATTGGAATTATTTGCTGGATAGCCTCAGTAAACAAATCTCACTTGATATACTGCCAGTGAGCAGTTTCCTTGGGATCTTCAGTGCTTGCTCTGCTTCAATAAGATGCAAAGACCACCTGGAATCACTGTGGTCTCTTCTGGGATGAGCAGATGCCTTAGAACCAGGTTGCCAAAGAAAAAAGGGTGTGATTTTGGTTTCAACACTTCCTTTCCAGCAGTATTTCTGTAAATGGAGCTGTTTCCCTTGAGCATGTCTAACAGTCATTCCAGTGCCCAGAATCAGCCCAGGTACACAGAACAGCACCTGAGCTCCCAGCCCAGCCACACACCTGTTCCCTCAGGTCTCTGCCTTCATTTCCCTGCCCAGAGCTGCAGCTTTTGGCTCTTCCTTCATGTGACAGACCCTCATCAACACGATGGTCAATGTGGAGGAAATTTTAAGAAGCCTACAGCTGCATACTCAGTCTCTTCAAATATTTTATCGTCCATTTCAATAAAAGCTTATCAGAGAAAAGTGACATTAAAAATAATAAGCTGCTTTATACAAGCCTGCTTTCCCCCTCTGCCCAGGTCCTCCTTTGTCCCCAGCCTCTCTGGTGACCCATCATCTCTCCACACCCCTCCTGCTCCCCCACCTCTTCCTTCTGCTGGGAGAGGCTTTTAGTTGCTGAATTCCTTTGACCCCGAGGTTCCCCACTTTGGAATACCCACACTTGCCACCCACCACTTAGCAGAGTTAAAAGCCATCCTTGAATGGGGAAGGCTGTCCTTTGTCTGTCAGGAAGATGGATAAATAGATAGTACTGGAGAAGCTGTTTAGCTTCATGCTTGGATTCCACTGCATCTGAGCAGCACTGAGATATTATAAATACTCCATAATACTCCAAAATAATACAAATCAATAAAGCGTAGGGAAATTCCCATCAGATACCACACCTCATATAACAACTGCATCTGTCTGAGCAGGCATCCTAAAATATCCACATTCCAGTTTTCTTTTGAGGGATTATTTACCTTACCTAGCTGTCAGCTGATCACGTGGATTCTTTAAAGAAGTGCCCACTAATTTATGAAAAATAATTTGCAGTTTGAGTTCGTCCTATATAAGTTGCCAATGAATTGTGAGCCTGCTCCGCTTTTCTAGATATGGATTTCCACCAGGCAGAAATAAAGTACAAATTACTTTTCTTATTTTATGGGCCATGAGAAAAATCACTGATCTCAGGACTAAAAAGCTGGCCAGCAAAGCAAATGACCATTCAAAGAAGACTTATAGAAGCATAAGGAATTGCCAATAAATAACACACCGGTACTGAAAGCACAGGGTGAGCTATTAAGCACATCAGAAGAAAAAACCCATGTTCTTAATGTTGGTGTCCTAAACAACCCTGGCAGCAGCTCCCAAGAGGACAAACCCATATATTCCAGTGACTCTGAAAAGGTCATTAGGTTTTCTTAATGAACAGCCTGGAAATCATCATCTGTACATAAATGCAGAAATATATAAAGCCAGGAGCTGAGGCTTGTGACAAGCTTGTTGAGCTTTGAAGTAACTTTGAACTGGCATTTTCCAGTGTAGAACAGGGCAGGAACTGGAAGTGTTGAGCTCAACACTTGAGGGGGTTGTAACTCGGTGTTCACAGAATCCCAGAATGGCTTGGGTGGAAAGAGACCTTAAAGCTCATCTTGTTCCACCCCCTGCCATGGGCAGGGACACCTTCCACTATCCCAGGTTGCTCAAAGTCCCATCCAACTTGCCCTTGTGTTGCCTAAATGTGGATGTTAAAGCTGAGAAAGACAAAGTTACTTCTCCTGGGAGGCTGGGTTGGGCCTGGACATCTGTGGAGAGCCACCAGCACATGCCCTGGCCAGGCTGTGCAATGGCTTTTTGAGAATAACTTCACTGTTAAACAGGGGCTTCTCACAGCATCACACTCCCCTGCTTTTTCCTGATGGAGAAAGCCACAGAGGAATCTGGAGCGTGTTTATGGAAGCACTGGAGTTGAGATCTTCCCTCAGTTGGATGCTATAGGTGAGTGTGGAAAGGCAGGAATTCACATTGGCCACTCTGAGATGATGAGCTGGGCTGATTTGACTCTCTCTGTAATTAAAGGAGAAGCAGCCTGAATGCTGTGAAGCAGAATTTCAACAAGGAACCTAATTTAGCTGCTCCCAGTCACACTCTGGGAGCTCTCCCTGCTCCCCATTGATTACAGAGGGAAGTAAAGGGGATCAGGTAGCAAAGGGAATTGATTAAATTACCTGTCTGAAATTGCTGGTACAAATACCCTGCAAAGTGCCCTAGAATGGAAAGATTAGCACAATTTCCAGGGAGATGTAAAAGACCTTGTGCTGCACCCAACAAGAATTGCACAACCTTTCCAACTGCTGCCGGTTTTTGGCAGCTGCTGCTGCTGCAAGTTCTCTGCACAAAATGTTGTTCAAATGCTGTAGAATGGTTTAGCAAAACAAAGCAAAATGAAAAGTGACAACTCAAAATCCTGGATAAATCTGTTTTCCCTAGAATTCAAATCAGAGAACAGGTATGACAGAGCAGCACAGTAGAGGTGCTAAAAGGGAGAACTTCTCATGGCACGTGTAGGTGTTTGCAATGGAAAATTTGGACTTTAGAAGAAAAACTTTACAACAATGTTGGAGGATGACGTCCTTCTTAAAAGATAAAAACCTTATGAAATAAAGATTAAATAAATACCATTCAAAATAAAAATAAGAAGCATAATGATTAAGTTTTCAACTTCTTCCACAGCCTGACAAGTTCTGACAAATCTGACAAGTTATCACAAAGGCTGAAAACAAACAAAATAATACTTTTTTTCTTTTTCAATAAAAGAAGTGGGGAAAAAACCTAAATTTGAAATTACTGAAAAGTTTTCTTTCAACTTCAGTGGTACTGACTCATGAATAACCTTTGGCTAAGAAATTTTAGGTATAACTTCATGACTATAAAGTTTATCAGTCCTTCAGATGATATACAATGGAAATATATTTTCTTCCATAAGCAGCTGCCATAGAGTAGTTGGTCTCTTCCTTCTGCAGCACTTCAGTGTAAATTCTGCTTGGAAACAGGGTCTGTCCTCAGTTCAGCTTGAGGTGTGAGAAAAATCCTGAATTCACAGGTATTTAGAAACACACCCTGCCTGTATTAGCAGATATTCTTTATACCCAATGTTTTCCCTGCTTGGGCTAATTGAGCTCCCCTGGCACTGCAGACACTGTCCTGGAAAAACTCTCCCAAGATGGATTTGCTTTCATGGCTCTTCTCCTCTTCTTGTTCCATCCCCTTAGAGCTGTAGCTGGCAGAGGCTCATTTTACACAATCTCTGTTGACTTCTGTGCCCACCATGTGGTCGCTGTTCACTGGAGCAAAAGCATTTTCCTGCCATCTCCCAGTCCTCCAAGTCCTGTTACTGGAAATGAAGTTTCAATGTCTGAGGCATTGGCACGGTTGCTCCTGCCCATGGAAGATGGAAGCACTAAACTGTTAAATTAACAGCTGCAAACAGCTCACAGAATTGGGATGAAAGCAAATGATTGTGACTCCAAATCATTCCTCCCGAGCAGAGCAGAGCAGGCCCCTGGTGCTGAGGGCACAAAGCAATCAGCCTGGCCAGGCTGGAATTCCACACCAAGCCAGATTCCACCTCCAAGACCAATCAGTTTAGATGAAACACTTGGAGAGAGAAAAATAATCTTGCAACTGATGGAGAAACCTTAAAAAAACATTGTGAAGTGGAGGGTTATTTTAAGCCCCACACTGCTGCTCAGATGGCAGTGCTTTTTTCTGGACTGTTTCACCCATCCCTACACGATGATATAAAAGTCAGCGCTTCATTGAACTTCCTAATAGCCAGGACATATTTCCTTCACAACCCCAGCGCTGCCTCTCACTATGAGCTTTCTCCTAAGCAGCATGACACAACATATTGTAAAGGGAAAATGATAATTAGAAGGAACATTCGAGCAGAGGAAGTTGTCTGGAAAAATGCTTTAGTTAAATGAAGCGGTGAAGATTGTTTTTAACTTAATCTGTTAAACACACTCGCCCGCACGCGGATCTAGCGCAGCTCAGGAGTGTCTGCTCGCTGCAGAGCTGCTGCCCACGGATGGAGCACAGACCTGGGCAAGGAGGAGAAGAGAATTCTTGGTTTGGTTTCACAGAGGTTAAATGGAAATGCAGAGGGATTAAAGGCACATGGAGTACCCAAGTTCAGGAGTGAAGTGCTGCCAGAGCCCTGGCTGTGACCCAGCTCTGTCACAGTCTGTGGCTGCACTGGCTGTCCCCTCCACCAGCTCAGGGACATGACAAGGCTGTGACCCATACTCCCAAGGAAAATCTGCATCACCACTGGGAACACAATTCAGTTTGGATGCTTGAATCCTGCTTTCAACACAGAACCATTCTTCACATGGACTGGTGTTTAAACTATTGGTAATTTCAGATAAACGTGTACTAGGGATGAATGGTAAAGACATATCTGATACAAATTACAAATCCTGGAGAGAGAAATAAATAGAAGAGGTTGTCCTAAGGGAAAGAAAAAAAGCACACCACAAAAAAGAAATATCTTTTGCCCTGACAGTCAAATTTCTCTTTGAGTCTTTGAAATATCCTGTGGGTGGGATGGTAGGAGAAAGTGGAAATCTAAAGCATCCCATTTATTTAATTAACCAGACCACTGCAACTCCACTATCTCCTCCACTCAGAAATGTTTTGCTTTTGCATAAATGAGGGAACCATCATTTTATTTCAGACCCAATTAATGTGGGCATGGAGGAGACAAGGATAGAATTCAATTTTTTGGAACAATAAGGATCAATTTTCCTTTGGAAGAGTTCACTCTTCCAACAGTGATGGTCCTATAAAACCTACAAGAATGCCAGGCTGTCAGAAGCAGCCCCAAGTGAAAGAAGGTTGGACAGTGCAAGCAAAGGGGCCAAAATTGTTTAATAGAAGTTAATTTTCCAGGTAAATCATCCTGTAGTTGTGAAATGACTGGGATGGTTCTTTCTATGGAGATCCAGGGATGAGATAATGAGCTGCCAGGCAGGGAATGACCACAGGATAGGGAAGAAAGCAAGTGGTGCTAGAATTGAAATGGGACTATGTGGGAGAGGGATTTTCCTCCTGCTCATAGCCTCAGCCTGCAGGTGTGGTGCAGAATGAGATCAATGCAGAACACATGCATTCTCCAGAACTGATTTTTTTTTTCTCTTTTCTGTTAATAGAGAAAATATTTCTGCTAATACAGTAAGATTTCTTTTCTGGTAACCTTCTACTTTTCTCTTTCTGCCCTTGGTTTCCTTTTGTCTTCAAGCACAGAGGGAAGAATTTGAAAGCAGGGCTGGGTTTCAGCTCTTTGCTGGCGGCTCAGGGCAGTGCAGCTCAGCTCATTTGTGCTCAGGCTCCTTTCCACAGTGCTGCAAAGTCAGGTTGGGACAGGGCAGCCGTGGGTCACTCTTGCAATCATTTTCCTTCACACTGTTTTTCAAAAAGCTTTTAGAGTAACATGACAATTGCCAGCATGGATAAGGATCACTGACGGTTTCACTGAGTGACTTACCTCTGGAAATGATCAAAAAAGAAACTTCATAGGAAAATATAAAACCTGCCACCCAAGAAAATAATCTAACAAATCCCTAGTGTAATAGAGAGTAAATCTAGAGAAGAGCCCTGAAATTCTTAATGCATTCAGAAGCTTCCCTCTTGATTAACTATTACAGTTTTGGATATTTTAATGGTCCTTTTTGAATCTAGCTAGAAATGATGTACTTCTACACAGATCAAATAAATCTTGGCACTCCTGGCCAAGCCTCACCCTCTGCGTCCTTCCACCCATTGCTCAGATAAATTGCCTTGTCCAAGAAGGTGTTAGAGACTGTTCACTGAGAGCAATGTTTGCCCACAAATCTGCTCCTCACATCTGTGTAAATCTTGACTCCTCTCACCCTGCAAAAGAAGCCAATTCCTTGTGTCCAAATGAGAAGACAAGAGGATAATCCAACACTCTGATGATGGGCCCTGATTAATTAGCTGGTCTTGCTGGATGGAAATACCAGGGGTGGTCCTGCATTAGGAGGAAGGGAGTCGTGGGAGGTAATATTCTCTAGTAGAACCTCGATAGTAATCTCTCAGCACAAATGATACATTTCTCCTTGTTGGGTTTTATGTTTGCAGTAAATTTTGTGCAGGTGGAAAATGCCACCTTCATTGCCCTGGAGACCCAGACAATGTTGCAGGTGTTATTTCTTTTCCTGACACCACCTATAAACAAATATGTTTCCCTTTTTTTTTTTTTTTCCGTATTCTTTTGGAAACTCCAATCACAATGGAGTCCAAATTCATTCTTTATGCAGGCAAAAGATGTTTATCCTGACAGGGAGTAATTCTGCAGCTACTCAGTGAGGAACCCCTGTGCTTTTAGTCAGATTGCAGGTTGGTTGACTTTGGAATTGATATGGGCTCCTTTGTTTGTCTATCCAGTTTAAGCATCTGTTCTTAAGGAGAATGGACAATTTTTGGTCTTCAACACTCAGCTCGTGGATAATCTATCCCTGGAATGCCTTGCTACAAATCTTGAAGCAAGTGAAATTGTTATTTTGCAATGTCTAATGTGAAATGCGACATTTTATTTTTTTCACTTATCTTGCTTGTACCTAAAAATCAGAGCAATGATTTATATTCAAATGAATCCTCTGATATCACAAATACTCAAAATTGGTTCTTTGAGGGTTTTTTCACATTTGGACTGGTAAATGAGCTCATGCCATCGTGAGGGTTTGATGTGGGAGGAAAACCTCCAGGAAAATGGCAGAAGTGCCAGTAGCAGAGTTCAGGCTCTGGCACCTGGCTGTGCTTCTGCCTTTGCAAGTCCCTGCAGCACACAGGAGAACTTTGCAGCAGCCAGGTTTTCTGATTTTTTTTTCTCCTCATGAAATTTACCCACTGCTCTCAGTATCATTTTAAGAGCTCAGAAGACACAATATTTTAGCTTTTTTTCTAGAAGAATCTGTTGCAGGAGGTGCTGTGACAGCACCCACTGCCCACATGAACCATCCCTCACTTTCAAGGAGAGTACACCAGCCAGACTGAGTAAAACACAGTTCTGAGAGTGCATCTGGTACTGTGGATACCAGACATTATCTGAAGGCTGAAAAAGTCCATTTTCTGCATCAATGGCAAAAAAATAGGGCAGAGAACAGTGGCTGACTTTAATAGAAGCAGGACAGGCTGCAGCTTAAAAGGAATCTGCTCCAGATGACCAGTCTGAGCTGGTGATTTATTATTAGTGCTGCCACCCCAGTGCTGTAGTAGATGCTGGTTTTGGGTGAAAGTCTGTATGGGCTGTCAGAATTGTTGCTTGTGTGCTTTCTCTCCTGTAATAGGACTAAACACTTTGACACTTCCTACCCAAGAATATTTACTGCTACAGCCACAAAGAAGCATCAAATTAAATTTTCCAACCAAGGCAGGCTTCCTCCAGCCCTATTAGAGCATTACAGATTTCCTCAATGACAGTTAAGGAACTTGAGACCATCAGCATTTATTGTTAGCTTTGATTTCTGGGTAAAAAGTAATAAATAAAATCCAAATTCAATAACTGCTCTCCTTACAAAACATGTGTTACCTACAAAGATCCATCACAAATAGGCAGGTGCTACAGCACTCTCATTTGTACTTTGTCTGCAGGTGGCAAACTAAACCCAGGAAATAAATGTAGTCTAACAGAAAAGATAAATGTTCAAGAAAAAAATTAAAAGCTAAGCAAGCATTTTCTCATCAGAGGAACTTTGACTTTACTACCAACATCTCCACTGTACAGAGAAAGTTTGAAGGGACTTCAGCCCACGCCATGAAGATTTTTTTCCAGTTGATGTAAAATACTTTCCTCCCCTTCCAGATCCCTTTTCCTTACTTTGACCTCCATGATGGCAGTGTAAGCATGTGTATAATTGTCTTTATTTCCATCAGGGAGTCCTGGATGCTCCTGCTTCCAAATCAGGAAGTCAGGAATGGCAGACACAAAACCAATGCGTGTTATAGCAAGGTGTGCTCTCCAGGAGACATTGCTCATCTTTAAAGGATAGTGACTAATCTCTTCCATTATTTCTCTTTCATTAGGGAAATAATTGTCTGTACCAAACAACTTGTAGCAGAATAATAAAGCAAAGAGTAAGTAGGGATGTGAATAAATAGAATGAGTCAATATTGCTTTTATTAAGTCAGATTGTGGCCAAAAATCTCCTAGAGTTCTTTGAGGATGTTTATGAGCTTGTAAACAAAAAGGATTGGTCAGCACAGCATAGCTGTATATCCACAGGATTTCCATTAAATTTCCACACTAGGAGTCTTAAAGAACTGAGTCCTCCATGGGATAAAATAACTTCTCAATTTGTGCATTAACAACTGGTTATAGTATAAGGAACAAAAGGTAAGGATAGTTTTTACTGGTTTCCAACAAGGTTGTAAAAGGCTGTCTGCTTGAACTGCTTTTATTCAGTAGTTCTACATAACCTCAAAATGGGATGAATATGGCAAAATGCTGAGGATAGAAATGTACTTGTTATGACCAGACTTGGAATTTATTTCAAAGAAGTGTATAAAGCTCCAAGAACATATAAAAATAGTAGAAGAAATACATTGGGAGGGAATTTTTGACTGGATAAATTATAGGAGTCTGGACTGTGTTAAATAGACAGTGATGATTCAACTATGGTAGATGAAGAAGGGTAAAAAATGAGATAAACCTATGAAATTAATGGCTCTGGGGAAAAGATGTACATGGAGAGATTTTTCCATTTCTCTCAATATAAAAACAGGGATGTATATAATAAACAGAGTCGAAAACAGGCTTAAAGTAAATAAAAAAATATATATTTTTAGTACAAAATAAAGAATTGCTTTGAGGAGCTCATTGTCCCAGGATATTTCAGTGGCTGAAATTGTGAACAGATTGGAAAAAGATTCATTGAGATAAGCGCCTGTTGTTGCACAAAGTTATTACACCTATTACACATTACGAAGCCCAAAAAGCCCTGAACTCCAGAAGCTGGGAAAATCATCAATTTAAAATTACCTTTCTTCTTGTAAATTCCATCCTAGAGAACCTGCAATCACTCCCATCATGATCAAGACAGGGAGTTGGTCCAGCATAGTACAGCAGTTCTTCCAATTTTATGGGAGTAATTCCATGGCATGGCCAGCCCCGGAGCCTGCCTGGCACGTGAAGTGCTGGGAGGGGAGCTGGGCCACAGCTGGACACGGATAGGGGTAGGAGGCTACAATAATTCTGGATTTTACACCCATTTATACCTCAGATTGCTCACACTATGTCTTCAAAATACCTTGCTTTATATCAGAATGGCATTTTCTCTTTGCAGTGACATGACATAACACCATAGAGAAAATGGTCTAGTTTAATAAAACATCTCTATATAAAAACAAGTTTTCCTTGTCTTTATGGTGCCATTGGAGAAAGCTAACTGGTTGTGGAAATGACAAGATTACGGTGGAGTCAAACTCAGTGTGGGAAACCAGGGATATTTATCAACAGAGACACTTGGGGGCTAAAAAAAGTGATGAAAAAGAGAGTTGATGAACTGTGACCATGAGCCTCAAATCTGCCCTCTCTTCTCTTCCTCATCCTTTAAAAGGATTAGGGGGTTTTTGGAAGGAGCTTGGCTGTGAAGGACATGCAGAAAGCATCCTGCTCTTGCCCCTGTTCAAAGAGCAAAAGTCAAAGGGGCCTTTCCTGCAGCACTCTGTGTTCAGGGTTCATCTCCCAGAGCAGATTATCCATGGCAGAGAACTGGCAGGGGAGCAGGGCTGTGCTGCCTTCCTCAGCCACCAATTGCAAATCCAAATCAGCAGCCCAGACAGCAAAGAAAAGATCATTTTGCCACTCCCTCAGCCTGGCTTAGCTCAATCTGTGTCCTGCCCTCCTGCTCAGCGCCCCTCAGAGCTGCTGAACTGATCCAACTCCATCCCTTTCTTCTTTCTCTGTGACTGGTGTTTGCACTCCCCTGAGAGGTGACACTTGCACGTTATCAATGAACAGAGACCCCATCCTTTGGTGTGCTGGCTCCCAGCTCCATCCCACAGGGGCTGCTGCTTTGGAATTGTTTGGGAGTGTGTGGGTTGCCTTGTCACATTGGTTGGGGAAATGAAAGGGTACAGAAAACAGCCTGAGATCTGCTACTGGAGATATGTAATTATTACTGATCTCAAGGGAGCTTGTAAGTTGGGGTTTCTTTATTATTATTTGTGCTGTGACAATGGTATCTGGATGTTTACCTTTCAGCCTTATCCCGTATTTAACAAGCTAAAAAGATGGATGTATCAGCAGGGTTTCTGAGGGGAAAAGAGTGTGGCAGAGTGTTTAGTGCCCTGTGCTGCTGTGTGGGTGTTTCTGAAAGCACAGCATATAGGTGATTGCAGTTTACCTGAGGGTCAGCTTGGGTTTGCTGCTGCCCTGTATTTTTTACCACATAACAAACACATCATGACCCAAGGCAATGTGGTGAAATGATGCCCTTATAGCAGCAAAATTCATATGAATGGATAACACTGCTAATGCAGGAACATACACCTTTACATTTCCAGTGTATCCCCACTTCCATTTAGCTTTAGCAAAACACAGGGTCAGATGATTCCCCAGCCAGCCAGGAATCCTCCAGGTACCAGAGGCCATGTGTTTTCCACCAGAGAACTGACATCCTTATGGTGGGTTGGAGTGAGAGCCAACCTCTCAGCCAGAAGTTATTAGAAACAAGATATCAGCCTTGGTCTGTACATGTACATTAAAAATCACAGCAATTTTCTCAATATAGAGATGACTACTCTGTGTACCTGCTTGGAGGGGAGAGCACTAAGGGAAGTTTTAAGCTTCAACCCTGTATCCCCATCATACATCACAACCCTCAGAGACCTGGCAACATCCATCACCTGAGATTTCAGAGGTGTGGAACCCAAGGATGAGCCTGTGACTTCTCCTTTGTGGATCTCCTGTACCTTTTGACAGATCAAATTTATTAAACACACAAAATTACCTCGGCAGAATTACAGCACTGCAGTCTGATTTCAGCTCTCTTCAGTGGTACTCCCTGCTTTGTGAAGCCATGGGCTCTGTGCACTTGCAGCACCTAAAGTGAGGTGATATTTTAGGTGCCTCATTTCAAATGTACAGGACTAAAGGACGCAACGAAAACTTTGTGACAGCTTCAATGCAAATTTGTCCCCATTCCTTCCTCTCCCCATAGAAGACACTGTTGTGTCATGACTTATGTCTGATAAAATATTGACATTTAGATGAGTTTACTCACTTTTACTCATTTGTTTTTGGAAAAAAAGGAAATCCAAGAGGAGATCATGCCCCCTTTTATTTTCCATTCCTCTTAGGGAAAGTTTGGACACGCTCAATGCCAGAAAATTTCCATGATAGAAGAAATTCCACTGTCTGAAAATCCACTGAAACTCTGAGAGAAACACCACATATTTTTGCACTCAGACATCCCTTTAATGAAAATGCCCTATTGCGGGACTAAAATAGTGAACCTATGAATTGTTGCTGGTTTTGAGCTGGATTCCACGTGCACACTTGCTTATCTGCAACTGCATGGAGAAAGAGCAGGCTGAAAGGCAAGGAATGGTGTCTATAAACTGGAGATGGATTGTGAGGGCACTGTGAGCATTTAATTTGCAGGAAAATACACCAGAACTGAGATGTGAGTGCTCAGGTTTGGTCCCTGAAAAGCAGAGGCTGCTGTAGCCATTGTGTGGTTGGGAGCAAAGGGGAAAGGAGGCCTCAGAGCTGAGAGAAAAGCAGATTGCATGACTAAACTCCGGTGAAAATGAGCTGTGATCCATCAGGAGCGAGAGTCTGGCACTTGCCTCACCTTCATCCGTGCTGCTTCCTCTCCTGCTGCTTGAAGATAGCCAAGAGCTTCCTTTTTAATCAAGGACCATTGGAAAGCACCAGCGGGCTCCCACTCACAACGCATTGATTGGCTTCCAGCCGCAGTGACAATTGCATCCTGTAATCAAAGCAGCAATCATTAACGGCACGATTATTCCCCCTCCACACACACCCCCACACCCACACACACACCCCCTCACACACACACACTCTCACACACACTCCTGTAGCAGGAGGGATGACTCTGAAATGCAGAACACAAACAGAGCTCCCGGCTGGGCCTTGTTCCAGGCAGATCCTTTGGAGAGGCTCCAGGAGGGCAGGAGTTGGGGCAGAGTCCGAGGATCATGACTGGAAATGAAAAGGCAAATCCAAAGGAATTGAGAGGGAATCCAGGGTGATGCAATTGTCATTTTCCCTCAGTGCCGTGCCATGCCATGCCATGCCATGCCATGCCATGCCATGCCATGCCATGCCATGCCATGCCATGCCATGCCATGCCATGCCATGCCATGCCATGCCATCCCATCCCATCCCATCCCATCCCATCCCATCCCATCCCATCCCGCTGCTAGAGCATCTCTCCTCAGGCTCTGCCTGAGCTGTTGGCACTGGGCTGGAATTGCCTTCCCGCAGGTTTCCTTCCCCATTGCCTGCGGAGCTCTGTGACCTTGGGAGAAGGTGGAATTTTGGGGATGTCTGACTTTCTGAATGCTTGGAACACAGCTAGGACAGTTTATTCTAGAGGCACCAAACCCTGCTGCCAGATTCCCTTTTGTTTTTATGTCCTCACCTGCTTTCAGCTCCCTTTTAGACATTTCATTTCTGCAGAGGCTGTTCCCTGTCCACATCCAGGATATGGACAGGATCCTCTCCT
>VXBQ01017668.1:302989-352726 GCA_013400175.1 Phainopepla nitens
TTTTTTTTTTTTTTTTGTAGATTTAACAATTATGTGCTCATTGTCACTCTCAGTCACTGAAGTTAAAGTTTAGCACTTGGTATTGCAGGGGAGCAGCTGAAACAATAGTGAAGTAATGACAGTAATTTTCACCATATGTGTTTTCTCCTGAACTTAAGAGGGAAATAAATTTATGCCCTGCACAATTTGACAGAAAACAGCTTCTCTTCTCTCACATCCCTTCTACTTTGCACAGGACAACTCGGTGGAGTAGACAAGAGGAGAGAAAAGAAAGCAGAAGAAAGCCCTGTAGCCTGGTATCATGCAAGGGCTGACACCAAACTGGTAAATCATCTGCTGATTTTTTTGCCTTTTGTAGCTGCAGAGTGTTAATTAAAACTATTCTGGATGTAGATTAAGTTTCTGCACTCGGAAGTTATCATCAATGCCTCACCTGCCTTGAATAAGAACTGCTCATCCTGTGATAAATGCAGTGAGCCTTTTCCTGGTTTCATGGAGTGCCTGCAGCTTCCTCTGGAGGATTTACTCCTCACCGAGCCTGTGTCATCTCCTGTGCTGCCCCTGAGCACAGAGTGGGGTTGTCCTCCAGAGTGAGACAGCCTCCACCTGCTCATAGCAACAGAGACACTCGGGTGGCTTCGGATGAGATTGGATTTGATGCCAGGATCATCTTCTCGCAGAAAAATTGATATTAAGTGAACAATCCTTCCATCAGACATGTACAAATTCTTGAGCTCCTGCCAGTCTGGAAGAACTGCTAATGTCTCTATTAGAGTTTCAGTGCTGGCTTTGTCTCACCCATGCTCTGCTTTTGAGGACAGGATCCAAGATGCCATGTTACCATTTCTGTGCCTTTTCCTCATTTTCTGCACATGAGTTTCTCAATTCTGATTTTTTTTTTTCCTTTCTGATAACTAGTAATCTCATAAAGGAGCTATCAGATATTTCAAATCTCTCCTGTTCTGGTAATTACTACACTTTGATGCAGCAATCTTTTGATGTTGCTGCAACCTCATTTTTTCATTAGTTCCCCATGTCAGTGCTGTCAGTCTGACCTGATCTGACCCCGTGCTCCCCAAAATATTGATTGCCAGACAGCAGACCAGAAATCTTTGGACACAGCTTTTCATCCTCATTCCCTGCTCAGCTGTGTATGTGCCAGGTAAAACTTGGAGCCACAGAGCCTGTGCTCATCTGAGCTCAGCCACACCATGTGCCTGATCAGATCCAGAAGTAAAAGCTCACTTAAAAGGCCTGCTGAGGCAGCTTGGAGAACTCTGCATAATTTAGAGGATCCCAGTTAGTGTGGAAACGTGTATTCCACATTGACAGCTCCATGGGGACATGAAAAGCAAAAAATTCATACACTGTTGGTAGATGAAACAGCACAGAATGGGAAATATGATTAGCAAGAAGGACAATTCATAAAGCAAAGCAACCCCATGTTATCTTTCCAGTCTTGATCTCCTAAAGCAGCTCTAGGGCCTTTTTTTTTTGCAGCATGATTGTTTTTTGCAGCATTTATAGGTTTTACAGAATGTACTGCAGCATTACTGGGCTCCTCCTCAGCTCTGCTGGGCCACAGAGGTTGTGAGCATCACTCTGGGCCCTGCCCTTCCTCTGCCTGCACCAACAGAGGCTCTGTCCCAGCGAGGGAAAAGCAGGAGAAAAATGGGAGATAGGGCAGTTTGTGGGCTCTGGGAAGGATTATGCCCAATTTGCCTCAAAATATAATTAAATCAAAATCAAGGGCCTAACACAGACTTGTGCAACACTTGGCCAGCTCCTAATTTTGATGTCAGGGGCATGCAATGATTCACATCAGCTGGCTGTCTATCTCTGTATACATATATTAAGATCTGACACAATTACCAGTTTGCCAGTGCTAAAATAGTCTGAGCATGAGGAGGAATTCAGACAAAACAGAACTAAAACATTGAACTAAGCTGCCTCAAAGTGCCTCTCTGAACCCCCAGAAGGGGAAGCCATCCTCCAGGCACAGAGCTGCACGTTGTTTGAGGAGCAGCTGCGTGAAGCACCCCTGAGATCCCCTTGGGGTCAGACCACCAACAAAGGGATGAGGGATTTATCTAATCTGTGTCTTTAGCAAGGAAACAGGGACTGTTTTCTGTACTGAGAGAGAAACACCATTCTCTGAACTCAAGGAAGGGAGGGAAGGAAGGAAGGAAGGGACATAATTTCCCTTGCACAGGCATGAAGGGGACAGAGCAAGACAGAGAGACACAAGCAGGTACCTTAATGTTTATGAACACATCCCCCAATGAGAGAAAAGCAAGGCCTGCTTCAGACAGGGTTAAACACACTCAGGAGATGCAGAAAACTAAAAAACTGCAAAGGGCTGCCTGTGCCACAGCCCCATGGACACAAGGGAAAGTTTAAGTGTGACCAACACTTTACTGAGACAGGGATGCCACTCAGGTCAACCAGCAGCCACAAAACAGCTCTGAGAGCCACAAATGGGCTTCTTGTCCCGGCGGAACCTGAGGGTTGGTGAAGTTTGGTTGCAGATAGCACCTGTCAGGATAGGCTGAGGTGGGAATGTGCAGCTTCACTGTGTTCCCTGCCCAGGTCAGACCCCAGAGTCACCCATGCCTCAGGCTGAAAAGGGGAGCAGAAGGGGAGAGTTCCTGGCGCCCCTGGGGCCTCTCAGCCCCACAGCCTCACGCTCCTCCAGGGCTCTGGCTGTTGCCACCCTGTTTGACCCCCCAAACCATCCCTTCCACCCTCTTCCACAGCCCAGAAAATTCTGGGATGTGCTCCTAGAGCCAATTTCTCTGCAGCCCTCTGCCTTGGTGCCACACAAAGGCTCCCGATGGACCGAGAGCCCCAAACTCAGTGTCAGTCTGACTCATCTAATGGCTGACAAGAAGGATGCATTTCCACTGCACAAACCCTTTTATTTTCTTTTTTTTTAAGGCAATCAATAAGGCCCTGATTACCATGTTCCCTTCCTTGCCCTTGTTAAGGTCTGTGTAAGCCTGGTAACGTCACTGAGTGGAACAGATAAAAGTTTCACTGGTCCTTCAGGGCTATTATGCCAAATGAGGAATTGCTACATATTCACCCACAAACAGCTGTTAATGTTTAATTTTTTACGTAAAATGCTCTGGAAATAAAGATGCATTAGGCTGAGCAGCTGTTAATGCTCAGTTTTGCCTTGCAGTGGCTGCGGTGTGGAGGGCAATGCTTCTCTCCAGCATCACCACTGCCACACTGGGTTGAATACATCAGCAAAGGATGAGAGTTCAGCTCAAATCTTGTTCATATAAGCTCCAGCTGTTGGCTTGCACAGGATCCTGGAACTTGTGCTCACACTGCAGAGAACATTCAGACTTAAATCCACCATCAGAAAGAAGAAAAAACCTTACTTCTGACCAGGGAATGATTTTTACCTCCTTTTGTTTCTGCATATCAAAAGGAATTGGAGTTTGCTGCCCATATCACAGGAAGCCAAACTGGCTTTTGTGCTTACCTTCAGGGTGTCTGATTTCTCCTGATTTCACTTTACAGCTTTTTAGATGGGGGCCAGTGGTTGAATGAAGCTGGACCTTGCCAGCAGCCTCCTGGCACAATGGACTTTCACCTATTCCTCCAACAGCACATACAAAATGAAACCTTCAAACAGGCAAGAAGCAAACTACAGGTCTCAAGAGGTCAGAGGAAGTGGAATTAGTCACCCTCTGAAATATGGAGGCCATTGCAAATGAGAATAGAGAGGGTTTGATGTCAGGAGGAGAAGCTGGCAGTGGGACCAGCTCTCTGATAGCTCCTTCTCAGAACATGGCTCAACCTGGCTTTCATCTCCCAAGGTCTGGAACAGCTCTGTGCTTCAAAAAAGCCTTTGAGGGATGTCTCTGTTGAAAAGGGAAGGAAATTGAGAATGGCAATGACATCAACAAGTCCAGCAGTGCTCAGCCTGTGGAACTGATGCCACCCAAAACCTCCCATGTTCTCTCAGGATGTCTATGTATTAGACCTGGAACTAGGAAGCTCAGGTTTGAGAAATGGCTGCTTATGCCCTTTCTCTAAGAAGTGACTCTTACTGTTGCTTGACATTTTTTGAGCACACCTTATCTCAAAGGACATGGCAAACAGATTAGTTAAGCCTCTACTAAATAAACCTATGGAGAGAGTTCTATCAAACCAAAGCACAGAGCCACAAAGTGATTTATGTAAGGCTGTGGCTAAGGCTGACTCCCAGATCTGTTCCCTGCACACCACTACACAGTGCTTTTCTTTCACTGCCACCAGTGCCTTTGTACCACAAAGCTCAGCCAGCCCATAAAACTGAATAAAACAGGTCACTTAACACACAAGCACTCTGGACAACTTCCTGCTGGATTTTTTTAACGAGGAGAGCAGAGTTTTGCTTTGAGGCCCCAGGGCAGAAGTTTCTGAGTGTGTGCAAGTGAGTGTGCATGACACCGGATAAATGTGATCAGATCTGGTGTGACAAAACTATCAGGGAGACATTTGCATTGCCATTTCTGCAGCAGGGCTTCCCGTGCAGAGCAGAAAGGGAACATGTTCAGGGTGTCAGGCAGTGTTACAAAGTAATGGGAGGTGACGTCTGAGCCGGGGAATAATCACATTCATTAGCAGAGACATCCCAAACTAACAAGGATAGCGCCTCCTCACCAAGGGCAGCTCCTGGGTCTGAGAATAATCCCATTCATTAGCAGGGACATCCCAGACTAACAGGGACAGTGCCTCCTCACCAAGGGCAGCTCCTGGGTCTGAGAATAATCCCATTCATTAGCAGGGACATCCCAGACTAACAGGGACAGTGCCTCCTCACCAAGGGCAGCTCCTGGGTTGGGAGCTCCTCTGACTCTCAGGGCAGTCAGAACATTGTGGATTTGTCCTGACATCCCCCCTTTCCTGTCAGTGCCCTCATGTCCAGCTCACCAGACCCAGACTGTGGGCACAGGAGGCTGAGGGACACCACAGAGCACCAGGGACAGCCAGAGCTATTTCCTTCTCTGTGTGTGCTCCAGATTGGGGCAGCACAAAGGGATCTGCAGCCCATTTATTCCCTGAGCTGCTCCAAATGCACCTGGAAGTCAGAAGAACAGATTTAACCCTCTTGTGATTCACTGAAATCAAGGGTGATTATTTTAGGATGTGATATGCACCAATAGTTCTAGGAAATTGTAGGTGTATTGCCTTTTTCCTTCCACTTTTGCACCCAATTTTGTGACTGGGGAGAGTGGTTTATATTACACCTAAGAGACTTTCTAAATGGAGGAAAGCTGGAGAATTAATTCATTCTGCACACCTCTACCTCAGCTAGTTTGTAGTGTAAGAGCTCTCATCAAGGAAAAAACTGCCAGACATTCAAACCTGAGCATTTTGCGTATCTTTAACCAGTTCTTCCTTTTTATTTATTCCTACAAATACAGTAGGATTTGGCAGGAAGAACTGCATGGGTGGAACTGAGTAATGACTCTCAGGGTTTCTATAAATTAAG
Source organism: Phainopepla nitens (assembly GCA_013400175.1). Taxonomy (NCBI): domain Eukaryota; kingdom Metazoa; phylum Chordata; class Aves; order Passeriformes; family Bombycillidae; genus Phainopepla; species Phainopepla nitens. The sequence goes on from VXBQ01017668.1 coordinate 308,481, forward strand.
AACACCCAAGCTGACAATGTACATGTCATCTTTATCAATTCACTCCCCAAGCCCATGCCAGGCGCTCTGCTATAAACTTCCTCTCCGTTTCACAGCTAATCATGTGCAGCATAAATCCCACAGATCAGAGCCTGCTCACAGGGCTGAGGAAGGATCAGTCTGGGGTGTTTATCCTCAGATGTGATCAAGCTGAGACAACTTTTCTCCCTGCTCACCCTCCACCACGGCAAAGGAACCTTGGTGAGGGGAATAATCAGAGTTCAGCTTATTTTCTAATTCACATGCAAAGCACCTGGACATCCCCATTTGCTATGCTGCCCACCACCTCTCCCCTTTCTGTTTCCCTTGTAAACAAGCTGCAGGTGAATCGTGCTGCTCAGCACTTTTCAGACTTTATCCTGCTATTTTTAAATACAGCACAAATGTGATTAGCACATCAGTCTGATTATCTCCAAAACGATTCGAGAAGAAGACTGCCAGCCAGCTTCAAGTCTTTGGAAATCCTGTTAAGGTTAAAGAGAGTGTTCACAGGAGCGAGGGGTGGTGCAGAGGGTGCTGCTGTGGTTCTGGAGAGGCGTGCAAAGGGAAAAGCTGCACCATCACACTCTGCCTCTTTGTGTCACCCCAGCAGCACAAGTCATGCAGAGAACTGTTAAATCTGCCCTTTCCTTGATCACAAAAGTAAATATTGTACGAGAAGCTCACCGAAGTGCCCTCTCTTGGCCTCGTGTGCCACATTTTGTCCTTTGCTCTCGAAATACATTTTTTCCCATGTTGCTGCCTTCCTTTCTGCTCTTTTGGACACTTGTCCAGCTTCTCAGACACTGATCCTCTCAGACAAACAGGCACATGTGTGTCCTCTGAGAGCACACACCAACACTTCCAGAGGTATTTGGGTTTGTAGAGGCCCAAAATATGTCTTTTTTGGATTCAGTGGGCTGACTCTGGAAATACAGCACAGCATCTGCATTTCCATCTGGGAAATGGAGAGGAAATCTGGACAGACATATGGGAGTCACTGTTTTTATATTTCCAACATTGATGGATTAGATCTGAATTTTCAACAGCCATCTCCTTAGCTCAGAGTCAACAGAGTTTGCTCCCTGCTGGGTAAAAGAGCAAGTATTTCTGACCAAAACTCCACTGAAGAGAAGTCAGAGCTCCTGTACGTTGAGAAGAGCTGCACTCCCTCTTGGGAAACCTGTTCAGACTCACTGGGTGCCTTGATTCAGCTGTGCAAGAGCCTGGATTCAGCACAAAGGCTAGGAGTGTCTTAGTCACACTTGAATCTAAAAAGTCAGACCCAAGTGTTGACAGAGATGTGAAAATATTTATTCTCAAATCAGTTCCTCTTTGCAGACTTTAAAAAAAGGTTTTTCCTCTTGCTGTTAGCCAGATGTGGTGCTCAACACACATATATGCCCATACAGGTGTACATATATCCCTTTGCAATTTTTTCACAACCTTGCAATCTCCTGGAAAATTCCCCAGCAGGCATTAAACCCCAGAAATCTCCAGAAAGGCTAATAAATCATTCTAAGTATGATGTTTGCAGGGGAAGGCATTTTGGAGATGATAAAAAGAAGCCCATTTTCCAAATGTCAATGAACCCACAGCAATGGTGAGTGGCTTTTCAGATGTCTGCCCACTTATTAGAGATGTGCAAAGTCAGGTACCTACAATATTCGACTAGAAAAAGTTAGAGTATAAATGACTGTAGCCTTTCCAAGCCTATAAAAAGGGAGGCAGGGATCAGAAATGATTGGGGGGGGAAAATGAATCTTCCACAAGACTATTTTTCAGAAACCAGAGTTCAGCTCGCTCCTGAGAGCAGCAGGAAGCCCAGCATGGAGAGGTAATTGCCCATGAGAAATTCTCTCTGAATACACAGGACAACATTACTGGGCAGACAGGAGGAACAAACACCAGCTCTGTGTGCTACTCTGGAAGCTGTTTGTACCAATTCTTGCATGTCCACATATTTCTGATACATTCATTAATACCTGGGAGGAAAGTCACCCGGGCCAGGGGCTCGGTGTGTCTTTGTGACCTGCCAAATCTCAGCAGCACTCGTGTGCTTATAGTTGGGAGACATAAGAAATAGTAAACCTAAACACAAATATCATATCTGACTGCAGAAATGAGATGTGAGGGTTACTGTGGTGGATAATACATTCATTATGTTCCTGCTTTGGAGGTACTACAGGGAATAGGATGCCAAATTCTCTCCATGCCATCACAATCACAGAGCACTTTACAATAGGATCCTACCTCCTTATTTTTTTGTCATTGGTAAAGTAACCATTTGGAAATGAAACTCCTGCAACCTTTCATTAAAGAAGATGGGAAGCCAAGAAAGTGGAGGGGATAGATGGCATTTTAATGAAACATTAGACACAAAGTGATGGCCACACTATTGTGTGTTAGAAAGCTCTGAAGGATGCTCAGCCAACTTGATGGAATGAACATTTAAATACTTCTTTTTGGGAAGGAGGTGTGGGATAATGGAACAGGGCCATGCTGCTGGGCAGCTGAGGGGTTGATTTTTGCAGCACAGCTATGGCTGATAGTTTTAGCGTCCTAAAAATATGTGTTAGTATTGTAAGACAATTGAAATTAAAATGCCCAGGTACTGATTCTTCTCCCACATGCAGCACCAGTTTCAGGGAATTTGTGCATCATTCATATCATTACAAATGAAGAGAAATTCCAGCTGAGTATTTCTGTGTATGAGCCTCCTTTCACAAGGTATTTAAGCACAAATTTCAATCAATCCCTATTCAGCCAAGACTGATGCAGATCTTTGGCTTTCACTAAAGAAACATACTTAAAATCTTTGTCTAATAGGAATGAACTACAATCCAGGTTAGTTCCTGTACCTTTCCTGATGAACCTTGCTACAGAGGAAAGCCATTATTTCAAAAAGAAGGTATCAGTGGTGTGAAGCCAGATTATCTTGAGCCTGCAGGGAAGTTTATTACTTGGCTGCAGCACCTCAGCAGAAAAATATTTGATATTGATACCCATCTACCAAATGCAAAAATAAAGAATAAAAAAGAGAAACTAAACACTGAAAAACTAAACAGCTACATGGACTAAATGATTTTTAATGGTGCCTTACAACACAAACTATTTATGATTCTATAATTCTATAAATATTAGATTGCCTTTTTAGTGTTTTCCTACTTATATCTGTCAAAATGTGCAAGCCTGCCTGTTCTCTGAGGGGACAGTGCTCGCTGAAGCAGGAGTGCACCTGTGTGAGCTCCAGAGCCTACAGACCCTCAGTAACCCCCCCAACAAGCACACCCAGCTTTTGCACAGCCAAAATGTGGATTTTATAGATGCTGCTAAAAAAAGCCATCTGGAATTTTTTTCCCCACTGTTTCCCATTAAGTGCTTGTTGACTGTAATTAAAATAATTTATATTTCACAAGGGCAGTTTTGTCCCGCTCTCCCTTCCATGCGGGGGCCACGAACTGCAGCAGCAATTAGTGAGAGATGAATGATGGAAGTCATGATTTCAAAAGGTCAGAGATGGCTTTCCTTGCTCACAGCAGCTGCACACAGCATCAGCCTTGAAAGGAGCTAAAACCTGCACCAAGGCTTCAGGTTTGTAGCAGGCACGTTGCACCCAGGAAGATACAGGTGGTACCAACAGACCCAAAATTCTGCACAATACCCAGCCCCTGATTCTATATAATACCCAACTCCTGATTCTATAAAATACCCAGCTCCTGATTCTACACAACACCAGCCTCTGATTCGATACAATACACAGTCCTTGATTCTATACAATACCCAGTCCCTGATTCTATACAATACCCAGCTCCTGTTTCTATAAAATATCCAACTCCTGATTCTAAAAAATACCCAGCTCCTGATTCCATACAATATTCAGTTCCTGATTCCATACAATACCCAGGCCCTGATGCCATACAAAATCCAGTCCTGCCTTCCTGGGAGCAGCAAATAGAGCCAGGGGAGGATGAGGTCTGGGGAAATTCACTCTCCAACACAGGCCAACACAGCACAAGGTGGGAGATTTCCCTTGGCCTTGACCCCACATTAAAATAGAGTTTTCTCCAATGCTGAAATTGCACCAGAGAAACAGAAATATACACATAAGGAATTTTTTAGGAATAAAGAAACTTGAAGAATAACTAAATTTGTTGTGCTGATAAGTAGTTAGGGGTTAGAAAATCTTACATTATACTCCTCCTTGTTCTGTGAGAGCAGCAGCAGAGAAAATCAGCACAAAAAGTCCTCGGTTTTTCTCGTGTTTTCATTTATTTTTATTTGCAGCAAAGTTTTCCCCATTTAGATCTCAATTTCCTTTCCCCTGCTGCAATGGGGTCGCCACGGCAGGGGTGAAGGCAGCGTGTCTGGTTACACCCAACAGACACCAGCCCAGCAGAAGGAACAGAGAGCGTTCACCACACCACTGTAATCGTCAGTGCCAAGATGTACCGACATAAATGGAATTTCACCTTGGGAGCTGGGACTGAACTGAGTCTGAATAGAGGTGAAATTCCCCAGGCATATGGTGAGTTCTCTGGCTGGTGCAGTCGGAGCCCTGGAGCATTCATCAGGCCTCGGGAGCCCCCCATTAGCTCCACAGAGTGCTGGGATCAGGGGAGGAGAACAGCTGTAAGTGTCTCTTCATGCCAGTGGGGAGCTGCAGAGTGCTGAACTACTGCCTGTGCAATAAAAAACAGGAATACAGCTCCTCTGAATTAGTTTAGACCACTGAGGTCTGTTTGTTTCAATTATCGCTGGTACAGTCAAGTCTCTTGAAAGATCCCATTAGCTCTCAACTAGTTCTTTTACACACAGGCACCTTTTCTAATACCTTTTGCTTTAATGAAGCTGCTTTTTTTAATAGCTCACACTGGAGCAGATACCAAAAAGAGAGCGGGAGCACTTAAAAATAAATGGGTCAAATGTGTCCCTGGTGTAACACAGTGGGGTGTATTGATTGTTTAGATCTAAGTTGTTGAGCAAGTGAAATGGTGGGAAAAAAAGAGAAAAGAACAAAGAACAGAATCTAAATAAAGACCTGTCTTGTCCCCCTTTTCCTGGTTTCCCTTCTACAGGTCAGTACGTGGTGCTTCCACTTTGCAGTGAAGTTTTGTGGATAAGGAGTCACATCCATAATTTTCTACCTGCTAATGCTATTTACAAAACCCCTTCCAGGGATGTGGTTAAATTCATGCCTGGTGCCTCCATTCATGCCTACACTTTCATAGTTGGGAGAGAAGAGTCTCCAAAAAGGAGCATAGTTTTCTGTTTCTTCTCCCTGCTACTGCACAAGGAAATCTTCAAATTTGTTTAAAATGCCCAGGATTGCAGCTCAATTAAAGTTCAAAAAACATCAAATAAAGACAAGAAGGCAGAGGTCAGATATCCTGGTCCCTTCATGCCTGTGACAGTTCTCCAGCATGCTGCTCTTTGCCCTGGGGAGGACAGACTGGGAGCTCAGCCCAGAAGGCAGAAAAGGGATGATGCTGTGGGACTGTGGCTCAGAGGCTTTGACAGCAGCACGAGCACCCCAGCAATCTTGGCTCTTGCCAGCACAGGGAGGAGAGATTCTCACTGAAATTGCATGGGAATCCTTTTCTTTTTAAGATACCAAATCTCATTATACACAATCTGCTTGCAAGCCCATCGCCAGTTCTGCTTGATGATTTTCCACTGGGAAATGCTGCTGTATTTCAAGGCTGAGCTTCTCCATACTTATTTTCCAGCCCTCTTGTTAGGCTCTATTTTGCAGGGTCAAAAGGCCCTTTACTCTCAAGACTCCTCTCCATGTAGATACTCTTAAAACTAATGATAAAAATCTCCTCTCCATCTTTTTAATAGATAATGAATAGAGTTCTTGGTGCTTCAGGTCATGTAACTCATTTCCATTGCCCTGAATCATTTTCCTGGCCTTCCTCTGAGGTCTGTGTAAGACTTTCCAGTCTCTCCTGAGGATTTAGTGTCAGAAGTGGGTGCAGGCCTCCAGCAGCCATCTGTTGCAGTGCACCCCGCCAAGGATGGGGTGGCAAATTAGGAAGGGATTTGAGGTTCTCTTTGTCTCCCCTAAAAGGTGAAAAAAGCCAGAACTTTCTTTCCCAATTTGGAAGTATTCTGAACCAGGACTCCTGGACTTTACGTTAAACCTGAGGCTGTCTGGTTGGACAAGTGCAAAGGCTCTGTCTGGAAAGATACTACTAAAGGCATTGAACAGAGGAACCTTGTGGCATTTTGGGGGTGTTTTAGCAGAGAAAAGGACCTCCTTGCCTCTGGCATGACTTTTTCTCTGTAGAGTTTGTTATTTTTGGTGTTAATAAACCTTTTTTGTTCCCAACACTGCTTTAGATGCTGATCGCACTTATTATTATGCCACTGGGGATTGCGGGACAAAACCCAAACAGTGATAGACCCTCTGAGAGCTCATGACACCTGGCTCGAGGAGTATTCTATAAGCCATCACTCAGCCCTCAGGACAGAGATGAGGTTACTCCTCTAATTCCACTTGATTCTTTCTGGGTGCACAGGGCTGTCCTTGTGCTGCAGAGCTGAGAGCTCCCTTTGTGGCTGCTGCCCCACCACGACCCTTGAGCCGACCCCAGAGCCATCATCTTCCCAGGCAGGATCTCTCATTCCGTGATTCCATCAGCACTTTTCCTTCCCAGGTGCAGCAGCTGGCTGTGTTTAACTACAGGTGTTGTGACTGTCCCCCTGTACACAACACTGCTGAAGCCACACCTCAAACCTGGGGTTTGCTTCTGGGCTCCTCACTGCAAGAAGGTCCAGAGCGTGTCCAGAGGAAGGAATGGAGCTGGGCAAGGGTCTGGAGAACCAGTTGGATGAGGAGCAGCTGAGGGAGCTGGAGGGGGCTCAGCCTGGAGAAAAGGAGGCTCAGGGGAGACCTCACACAGCTTTGACAGGAGGGTGCAGCCAGGGTCAGCCCCTTCCACAAGTAGCAAGCTACAGAACCAGAAAGAATGGCCTTGAGTTGCACCAGAAGTTTAGATTGGATATTAGGGAAAACTTCTTCATGGAAAGGCTTGTCAAGCACTAGAAAAGTGAGAGAGCTTATGGCTATTATTGATCTGTCCTTTTTAACTCAAAGGTGAGGAGCCCTCAGTGCCCCAAGGGCTGCAGGAAGGAGAAAGTGCACCACAAACTGATACAAACACACATACAGCAAGGCTGAAGGGAATTTTAGCAAACATTTCCCTTCTTCTGAGTTTTTTTTTTAAAGAGAAATGAAGAATAATCTTGTCCTTCAGAGGAGATATATTCCACTGGATGGACTATTTTTTACAATAGCTGATGCCCCTGCCAGCCCAGAGGAAAGCAAACTGAGTGATTAGAAGAGTCTAAAACTGTTGCTGGAAGTGAAAAAGGACGTGGAGCAAGGACAGTTATTTTTAAGCTTTGCAGCAGCATTGCCTGCTGATTTAACTGCACAAAGTTACAATTTCTTGTTGATCACACATTTTTTTTTCTCTTTCCAAATCTATAGCCAAACTTGCAACCTGTGCCTTATGAATTACTACAGTGGCTACCCAAGAGAAAGAAGGGATCAGTTTATTACAAAATCATTTGTTAGCACTTGAGCTCCTGGGAATTGCACCTGAGTGCAAATTGTATTTGCAGATGTCAATGATGAATGAAAGGACGCCCCAGATGAGGACAGGAAAGTGCAGATAATTTTGGCTTTACAAGGTACCTGGAGAAGGGGTGAGTGTATCTGTGAGCTCCAGTTAATGGCAGTGCATTCCACGGATGGCAGAGCCAAGACTCTCTCTTTATCACCCCAGATCCTCCAGCCGAGTGCAGTGGCCAGGAAAGAACCTGAAAACAGGTTTCAGGAGATGATAAAAATTTAAAAGGAGGGGGAGGCAAGGGAAGATATATCCATTGGTGCTAAATGGAATAAAGAATTATACACAAAGAGCGCAAGCCTGCAGCAGCTGCAGTCAAGAAAACAAAAGCACCATTTATTACTTCTCCTTCAGTGTTTTTAAATATTTATGGAATGCCATCCATAACCAAGTTAATTGTGAATGGCTGATGGTGTATTTGCAGAGCCTTCTTTCACCTGTGAGGAGCAGAACTGCCGTGAAAGGGACTTTTCATCAATGACAGTGATTACACGGCCCCTTAACAGCTGTATGCCTTATGGCATGATCCAGTGCAGCTCCCCCACAGGGCTTTGCAGGGCATGATTGGTGAGTGGAGCCAAGGAATACCAAGGGAAAGGGAAGAACACACTTCTGTGTGTCTGTGCATGCAGGGTGAGTGTCCTGCTGGAGAAAGAAACCAGCCCCATTTTGCCAGGCAGAGACTAGGGACCATCCACAGCTGAGAAAATAAAAAAAGCTCTCTGGTCCTTGCCATTTACAAGGTAGGAATTAATCCAGAGTGACCTCATTACTGCTGGCAGCATCTTGCTTGACTCAGTATTTAAATAAAAATAAACAAAGAACGAAACCCAACCTGCTACTTGTGCAGTGACCTGGTGTCAGAAATGAAGAATTCATCTCCAGACTGATTTAATCATATCAGAAAGATGGATGCCAGGATTCATTATTGTGACAAAATGTTTATTGTTTAATCACATTATGTGCCAGCTCTCGGGGAGGCTGAGACAGGTTTATGTGATACAGATCTGCCATGGGGATCACAGGAGCTGCTGCTGCTCCACACACGTGGCTCTGGGATGTTCCTGCTGTCCCCAGGTGAGGCTCAGCACCTGAAAGTGGCACCACACACCTCCCTTTACTGCTAATCTGGCTGCTGTGTTTTACCTGTTCCCTTCCTCTCACCGTGTGGGTGTGGTCTGTTCACCCAGGTGCACGGAAACAGGGCATCAGCAAACAGGTACCACACTGAAATAGGGTTTCTGATTCCTTTCCATATTTTTATGTGAAATCCTGTTGCTTCCTGGAGATGAAATCCAAAGGTTTTATTTTTGCCAATTCACAACTTTCCAGGCTAACACCCATCAAGGTCTGCCAGACTTCCTTCAGTCGAAATAAGCATAAAAAGAAAAAATCTGCTTAAGGTATTTCTGAAGCATTTTCCATTTTGGTGACATACAACAGATTTTTGTGTTCTGCTCAGCTTGGATGAGAAATACAGTGAGCAAAGCAAGCTCATGCTTTGGTAGCTGGTTTCACTGTGGGTAACAGAACCACAGAGGGGTTTGGGTTGGAAGGGACCTTAAAGCTCATCCAGTGCCACCCTGCCATGGCAGGGACACCTCCCACTGTGCCAGGGTGCTCCCAGCCCCGTCCAGCCTGGCCTTGGGCACTGCCAGGGATCCAGGGGCAGCCACAGCTGCTCTGGGCACCCTGTGCCAGGGCCTCCCCACCCTCACAGGGAACAATTCCTTCCTAAGAATCTTCCAGAGCACAGGTAAGATGTTGGGTCCTGCTCCCAGGGATAACTCTGCTACAAACAGGGATAACTCTGCTACAAACCCTGCTCAGCAGAATTGTAAATACACAAACACGTTCCCACAGCCCCAGGCCTACAGCTCCTGTTGTTACCACACATCTTTCACAAAGACATTAGTCCTTAGCCTTGAGCTAAGGACTTCAAATGATGGAGAATCCACCTTGCTGCTGGGTAATTTATTCCAGTGGTTAATTACTGTCTGCTAAAAACGTACACCATATTTCTAGTCTGCATTTCTGCAGCAACTGCTTTAAAGCAAGTTCTTAAATGAGTTCAAATACATGCTGGAACAGGACTTAGGGAGTTAATTAATACTGTTTGGATAGCCAGACAGTGGAGACATGTTCAATAAAGATGATATTTATGTATCACTATCAATTCACAAAGATGAAACACTGAATTCGCTTGCAAAGCAACAGGCTTGTGGATTTTTAGACATCTTAGTAGAATTTCAATAAAGCCATAAAGAATAATCTACTTAATTTCCACCAAACTCTCTCTCTCTGATGTAAGGGTAGAACAGTTTTATTTCTCATAATTTAGGGAAAAATATTCACTCTGTAGTCCCTTGCAAGCCTGAGCTAAAAATATTTATCTCACTATTTTAATTTTTTCCCCATGATTTATAAATGCTACTGTCTTTCCCTAGAGATGGGCATGAGGCTCAGACTCCTGACATTGATTGATTCAAGGGGGAAAATTTTGTAACATTTGATATGACAAGGCGAGCACATGCAATCCTTGGACTGATGTCCCAGGGAGAGGAGTCATTTTTATCTTGAACAGGGTTCTGGTCAGATGTTATCTGAGTTCAGATCCTGCAAGAAATTATTGTGAATATGTAAAGAGAAACAACATGCTGGGAGAAAAAGTCTTCCCAAGTGCTGTACAGACTGAGTAGCTTTGGACAACTCATTTATGACAATTCTCCTTGAGATTCACATCTTGCCTAAAGTGAATGGACAGAACTTGTCCGTGGTTTCCAAATCAGCCAGACCAACAAATCTGGGTCATTTCCTGAAAAATTCCAAGACATGCAAACATTTCTGCCATCACTGCAAAGACTAATCTCTTCTTCCTCTCCTCACCAACATGCAGGCATTAGAAAAAGCAAGATTTAAAGGGATTTCACAGTTTCATAAAATATAAGCCACAAATCACTCCTGAGCTGCCAAACTGAGTTGACCACTAAGAAAGGCCAAGAACTGATTTTTTTCTATCCCATGAAGAATGATGGGAGATATCAGCATTAAAATCAATATAAAGCTTTAACTCACATCAGTTTTGAAAACTCAAGATTTTTGCCTTTCGTGGTTTGGGTCTTTTCAAATATTTCAGTTCAATTTAATTTTAATCAACTCAGTTCCCTCCGTTCCTCTGGTTTGTTTTGCTTTTTTAACCATATTATTATTAAGGACAAATTAATAAAACCAAGATATTTTATCCTGGAAAAAAGCAATAACCAAAGCCTAAAAATTTACACTTGGATTATTAAAAAAAATCAATAACAATTTTTCCTTTGAATAACTTCATTCACTTTTCATGAATTGAGACATTCCAAATGAAATGGAGTTTTGTTAAAAAAAATTCCCAACCAGCCCCAGCAAAGTCATCTTTTTGTGTTTGTAAATCCTCCCTACCTCTCTCTACAAGTACCTGTAGTGCTTCAATGAAGACCTCCTATCTCACCCAATAAATTCAATATACCTGTCTCCAGATGTGGGAAAACTGCAACATACCAACATGTATCCAAGTAAAAATTACTTCAGCAAGAATTTCTCCTTTATTTTACTGAGAACAACCTGGCAAACCTTCCAAGGAGCTGACCCTGAAGCAAAACAGATGCACAGAGCCTTGCAACACCTACATCTTCATTTCATATGTTTTGCTTTTTAGAAGAAGTGTAGGTGTCTAATGGAGCTTGGGAAAGCCACATTTTCCTTCAACTACACAGCCAAAGTAAATCAAGAGTGTCGAGTAAAGAGAAACTAATTCTATTTTTCTTGCTTCCAGTAGGAAGGAGAATTGTCTCTCCTCCCCTTCTTGCCCCAAGCAACAGTCTTGGCAGCAAAGAATACTTTTTTCATAAAGCATAATGCAGAAGCAGCTCTCATTCACTCCAGCAAATCCTGTTTAATCCTTGGATTTGTATCGTTTGCTGACTAGACTGAGAAATTTGGCTGCATCTAATCCTTTGGCTTCTGAAGAAAAATGGCTTATTTAAATATTTAGCTGCACTTTGTCAATAGCAGCAGGACGGGGGTGATGGATGACAGCAATTATGCTGGGTGCATCTCCATTAACGTGCCACTTTTCCCAGGTATGGAGTCTGCCTCTTGTATGGTTTGTTTAATGATCACGACTGAGGAGGAATTTTAATGACCCCTCAGCAGCTTGTGCTCGCTTGAGGTTGGATATTATTCAGTGGTGTGGGAGTAGCTGGTGAGCTGGGATGATCAGAGCAGTGGATTAGACCCATGCTCAGCAAACAAGCTGACTCAGGCTTCGTGACACCCTGAGCTGCAGCAGGTGAAACAGCAGCAGGTGAAACACCAGGGCATAACCACAGCTCCAGCCAGGAGAGCAGCAGCAGTGCTCTGACATGCAATTCTTAATCCATCACGTGATGAGAGCATTCTACACTGCTCACCAAATTTCTGTCAGCCATCTATCTTCCCCACAAACCATTTTTTATGGATCTAGGGAGGCATAGAGAGAGACAGAAAGAGTGAAAGCAGACATCCCTCACTCACTTGTACCAGGAGATGGCTTCAGCACACAGGGCTGGGCCCAGCAGTGATGTCTCGTGTCTCTGACATCACCAGGGTTTGCTGGGTTTACAGAAGGGCTCTCCAGGACGTCTCCATGCATACCCCTCTCATACCCTTCCAGAGGGGGATGGAAGAGCCCTTCAGCTCCAGAGGGAAGCTGCACCTGGGCCCATGGCTCTATGGCACACACTGAACTGGGCACTGAGGACAAGTGCAAACACTTTGGCTCTCTGGCTGCCAGGAAAAGTGAGTCAAGAATAAATCTGAGGCCATTCCACTGCTGCTCACCCTTGGCATGATCATCTGAAACAGAGTGGATCCAGTTGTACCTCACAGGCCATTGTAAAGGAAGAGACAAAGAGCCTGTAAATCAATGAAAACAGGGGCCAGACCTATCAAACCTCCACTTCTTTTCCCCTCTCTTTTCCTTCTGTCTGGGCAAGCAGTCCTGTTCCTGCTGTAATTCTCTTTGTACTCTATATGTAATTCTCTATAATACGCTATGGTGTATACGTGTAAAGTGAATTTATTAGACTGCTCTTTTTAATGCTTTTATTTTGTTTTTCCTGTGTACCTGTGCACACACAGGTCTCACATGAACCATTTCCTTCTGGCCGGAGCAGTACATATGAAAGAAATGTTCTGGATGTTAATATTGCTGTAAAAGATGTGAGGTAAAATGTGACAATCTAGCAAATCCCAGATACTTTGTGTTTCATGTGCATATGGTGCAAATCTTGGAAAGTCAACTGGATGCCCAGAGGACAAATAAAAGCAACACAAATGTAATTTGAAATGTAATTTCATTCTCAGGTAACAGACACCCTTTTAAAAATATAATGTGCACTATAAACTATGTTATTAAATGGAAGAATTGAGGGCAGTCCTGACCACTAGCAGGGCAGTAACAAAGAATATTGACATTAGTGCTGTTCTGTCCATCTTTGGTGCATGTAGTATTTGGAGTCACAAAAGACAGCTCAGTGTTCCTGATACATTTTGGAATTAGGAAAAAAAAAAATCCATGTGAAATCTGCCTCCTCACAAATATAGGCTGGACCAGCATAATTTTTCTATCTGTTTCTCCTGCTACAAGGTATTATTTGCATTGGAAAGATCCCTGTACAGAAGGTGTGATGGGCAGGTTTAATCAGCCAGTCCACAGACCTGACCGCCATCCTCCACCCCAGCCTTCACTGCAAAGAAATACGCAGAGGCCACCTTAAAACATAATTAAAGACAGACCACACAAGGGATCCAAAGAGCTCTGCCATCTATTAATGGAAATGATGGATGCTCTGTATTAACCTTGCTGCTGTTGCAGCCCTAGATCCAGAGAGAGAAGCAGCCGTGTGAGTGATTCAGGGAGGTTACCTCCTGCAAATTGTATTAATAATTCACTTGTCTGTGTGAGCAAATCCCTCCTTCCCAGGCCAAAGGGTTGGACTAATTTAATGGTGCAAGGTTCAGATATCCAGATGCTCCTAGAGGCAGAGATGAAGCAGAAAACCTGGAGGTTGGCAGTCATCCTTTCCTGGGCTTTGTGCAACAGTCAGTGGTTGCCCAACCTTTCTTGTGGGATGTAGTGCCAGGACAAGGGGAAATGACTTCAAATTGCCAGAGGACAGGGTTAGATAGGATATTCGAAGAAGTTCCTCAAGAAGTTCCTCCCTGTGAGGGTGGGCAGGCCTTGGCACAGGGTGCCCAGAGAAGCTGTGGCTGCCCCTGGATCCCTGAAGTGTCCAAAGCCAGGTGGGACGGGGCTTGGAGCAGCCTGGGAGAGTGGAAGTTGTCCCTGCCCATGGCAGGGGTGGGAATGGGATGATCTTTAAGGCCCCTCCCCACCCAAAGCATTCTGTGGTTCTGTGATGGCAGAAAGCAAAGCTGGGGATCTGCAGTCTGACCTTATCAAGTGCAATAGGATCCCATACACATCCCCGGGAAAGACCTGGCAGTCCCATGGCCTGAGCATCTTCTGATGGAAGTGATCAGCAGAGATCTCATGTGCTGCAAATACACGCACAAGTGTGTCCAAAATGATTAAAAAAAAAATCAAAGTATCATCTGCATTCTTAAAAAACTACATTACGTTGGCTTATACTCCATTTCTTAACTGACAGTGTTGACTTCTTCATGTCGTTGGGGTGAGATAGGAGAGAGGGGAGAGGAAAGCAGAGGGGACAGAAGATGAGGAAGCAATCATAGAATATCCTGAGTTGGAAGGGACCCACAAAGTACATCAAGTCCAGCTCCTGGCCCTGCACAGACCCCCAAAACCCCCCCCCCGGGCACCCCTGGCAGTGCTGCCCAAAGGCTCCTGGAGCTCTGGCAGCCTCGGGGCTGTGCCCATTTCCTGGGGAGCCTGGGCACTGCCAGCACCTCTGGGGAAGAATATTTTTCCTGATATCCAGCCTAAACAACCAACAGCCTTTGAGAAATGCCCCAAATCTGGAGGTGAGGAAGAGTGATGGATTTCAAGATTGCAATACTTTTTAAAGCATTTGTACTCACTTGTTGAAGGTCACCGATCTTCCATCATGGCAACTGGTGAAGTGTTAAATTTCCTTGCCTTTTGCCTACCTACATAGTCTAATTTGGAGTTACCTGCTAACAGTCATTTAAGCCACTGCAGAGATTTCGTGCCATTTTCACTTCTGGAGCAGTCATTTGATAACATGTCAAGTGGGAGCAGCGCACAGCCGAGGCTGAGAAACCTGACTGTCCATGGGAAATGTGGGTGGCAGAAGCAGGGAACCTGGAGACATCCAAAGGAAGATGGTAATTACCCAAGAGCAGAGATAATTGAAGCAGACAAGCCTCACATGAACCCATGCAATTACATTTTCTTGCCATCCACAGTGCAGCTACCCCACTCCTGGAGAGAGACTTGGGGTGTGTGGTGACTTTACAGCCCAGATCTGAGGGTTTAACTCTGAAGATAAAAACTTTGTGGCTTTAACTGGGAAGGGTTTAACATGGCTGGAAGCCGTAAATGTTATGGCTTCCCAGCAGTACTGCAACCATCACTGTGAACACATGGCTGTGAAGCCAGCTGTGAGTGTCTGTGCTGGATGTAATTGCTTTTTTCCTCCTAGTGTTCTTCATCAGCCACCCAACCAACATATGAAGTGGAGGAATTTGCCATATGAGAGATGAAATCTTGCAAAAGATTTGCTCCAGTTTCTCTCAGTGTTGATCTGATACGAAGAGAAATAGCAACAAGAGATTACAGGATGTAGAAACAAGAAAGAATTGTTTGCCTAAAATCCTGGTTGAATCCAAAGTCACAGGAAAAAAAAACGTGTGAGCCATTTGCCATTTTTCCTAATGAGCTGTGAGTCTGAGCTCTCTGAGGAGTGCTACCACAAGTCTGGAAATACAGAACCAATGTCTGGATGTCACTCCAAAGCAGTGGTGGCAGCTGGGTTTACAGCTGCTGGCTGCCCATGCCTGGTGTAGCCTCTTCCATCTCTGACCCTTCAGCTCCTGCTGCAGTTCCTTGAGCTGCTTTGTAGCTTCCCAAGAACCCCTCAGATCTGCTGCCTTCCACTTCCACCCTCCTTGCTTTGTACATTCTTGTCCATGGTACATCTTTGCTCTCTTCCCTCTACCCAATCTTCACCAGGACTCAGCTCCAGCTCTGCTCACAAAGCTGGGACAATAACAGAATTCAGACAAATAAGAACCAAACCCAGTAAAATCCATCCCCCTTCCACAGCACATAAAGCAGGCAGTGGCAGACGATGGAATCACAGAATATCCTGAGCTGGGAGGGACCCACAGGCTCCCCCACCCCAGCCCCAGCCCTGCACAGACCCCAGCAACCCCACCCTGGGCACCCCTGGCAGCTCTGGCAGCCTCGGGGCTGTGCCCATTCCCTGGGGAGCCTGGGCAGTGCCAGCACCCTCTGGGGAAGAACCTTTGCCTGAGATCCAAATTAACTCTCCCTAGCAGATGACTTTTGCCAGCTGTTCCTCATCCTCCAGCATGAGGCAGAGGTTTTCCCCTCCCTCCGTGGGTTGGAATGACACAGGGAGTGAAGACAGAAATCTGAATGTTCCTGTTTATACAGTAAGGCAAATGTCAAAGCAGCAGAGGATTTTTTCACAGCCTATAGACCCTGAGGGCAGAAACGCAGAAAGAGGCTGCCAAGTGATGTGTTTCTTGTTTCCAGACACCAGCTTTTCCAGGCACTCTCTGGACCTGCCGGAGGAGTCGTTCTCCCCAGCTCCTGGATGAATGTGTGACAATTACAGTGGAATTCTGTAATTCTTTACCGTTTCTTTTGCCCACTTTTTGTTTACAGATCTAATTTGTATAGAAATACGAATATTGTGGGCTTGGGAATCTACTTTCTACAGCTGATTATTTGATGGAAATGATACTTTCTTTCACCTCAGTTAAAGTGAAAGATTTTTTTTCCAAGGAGGAAAGTTCATTGACATCCATTCCAGATTTGTTATTCGGCAAATAGTCCAATACAGGGTGTCAGCTTCCCCGTTGATTTGCAATATAGACTGTGAGACACTGGTATGTTACTCTGCACAGTTTCACTGTGGAGAGCTCCTGACCCTCCTGAATTTGGCTCAAGAGTTATCACAGAAAAGAAAATATAAGGGAGTGCCTTAAAAGGGAACTTGAAAACAGGCAGTTTGTTATTCCTTTGTTTAAATGAAAATACTAATGATTGTTTTGCCCAGAAAGCCTGATGGTTACTTATAGATACATTTAAAAGAGGGAGAGAGGTGTTAAAACCACAGAACTTATTACCTCGTTGACACTCGTAGGGAAATAACAACAAGGAAAAATGCCTGAAGCTCTTCTACCCAAACACTTTCAGAAACAAGCACTGACATTACAAACACTGCATGAGGACAGAAGAAGGATCTCACAGATGTGGTATTTATAATTTCAATTGTGGTATGAATATGTTTATGAAGACTTCACAGATACATGCCAGAGCTCTAATTCGGACCTTTCATTTTCATGTGGAAATAATAATAATAATAAAAATTTGTTTGTTCTCTCTCTGGCTGCTCCCAGGTACCTTTCAAGTCAGTCAGTTATTTTTAACAAGTAAACACCTTTTGTTATAAGAACTTCTGAATGAAGCCCCATTCAGAATGACAAATAAATGTGAACATCATCTTCTGAGATAATTAGCAGGAAACTTCAGCAACAACTCTGATTCCTAGAATTTTAATGGCAAAAGTAACCTTTGCAGCATAGGGTTGAATTCCTGGAGGCAGCACAGGGTTGAACTCCTCTTTAATTTAGAACAACTCATAAATAGAAACAAACGCTATAGTCAGAAATTATGGGTCTCTGTCCCCCTGATTTTGCAATGAAAACCTCATCCACCATCACTGCTTTAACCCTCCCCAAGTACTGATGAAGGCAAAGCTCTGTCCTCCACTGCCATCTCCATTTCTCTCTGCCCTCTGGGACATGACGGTGCCTTTCCCAAACCTGGGAGAACACAAGAGCATGGAGCTGTAAGGAGAGCTTGGAACTGCCCCAAGAGGAAGTGTTCAAGGCCAGGCTGGATGGAGTTCTGAGCAACCTGCTCTAGTGGCAGATGTCCCTTCCAGGAAGGCATGGAGGGCTGGAACAACATGATCTTTAATGTCCCTTCTAACTGAAACCAGCCTTTGATTCTGTGAAAAGCAGAAGAAGAAGAACCAAGAAAGAAAAAGGCTAATAGTGACATTCATCATGGGGAAAGGCCAGTGCAGCCTTGAGGAACTCGTGACAGATTGCCTGGGGACACAGCCCTTGGGGAGGAGCTGTTTAGGGCCTGATTGGTACAGAAAGCCACTGTTGAGAAAAAGAATAATTTGGGTTTATATCACGCCTTTCAGACTCGAGCTATGGCAAAATAACTTGAGAGATGAGCTGCAGTGCAATTTATGGCTGGAGAAGTGAGGCAGGCTTTACATGCACAGCAGTACCTTGCAGCCTGCCTTTGCCAGCAGAAGTGTTCTGCTGAGCAGGAGGGCTCTGGATCTAAAGGCAGGAGCGAGACAATTTGTTCTACTGCCTCTGCCAAGGATGTTCCTCACAATCTGTCCTGTTCTGCCTCGTCACTAAAGCAGGAGCAGCAGTGACAAGGACATGCTGCCAGTCCCACCTCAGGGGCAGCACAACCAAAGGGATGCAAGAATCCCTGTGCCCATCCACGTGTCCTGCCCCAGGCCTAAGCGTCCCTCTGGGCAAACTTAAGAGTGCTCCTGAGAGTGCCCAGCAGCAGCCAGGGGAGCTCTGTGAGCTGCTGCTCTGTCTGGGTGGCCCTGCTTGCAGTGACAGTGACAGTGGAATCCGTTCCACGCCTGGGATGGCTGCAGGCAGAACCACTTGTCTGCATTTGTAAGGACGAGCTGCACATTCCCACTGGGCATGTTTTCCTGGGTTGCCTTCTCCAGCAGCAGACCTGCCCGACCTCCAGCTAACCTGCAATCCAAACAACTGTGCTGGAAGGGAATCTGCCCACACACTCAGCCTGAGCTGCGGGAAGCTGAGATACACATGAATAAAACAAAGCCAATTTGTTATCTCGGATTAAACCCTTGGTGGCTTCAGCAGAGCTTGACTTGATATGGGGGTTTCATCAGCCCCAAAGTTCAGGGCAAACATGGCAGAAATATGTGTGAGGAAGGCTGCAAGTCAGGATGATTGGCTCTGTCTTGGATGAGGAAAAATACACAGCCTGTGCTCTGCAGAGGAATGGATGTAAATTATTGCAAGCAAAACCTAGCAGCTTGTTTACAGTGTGTGTTACCTAAATTATGTCAATATTTCTCTCGTTTTTTTTTGTCAAGCCCTCCTTCACATGCAAACAAATCCCTCTCCCACCCCTCAGCTTTCAAAAAAAAATCAAGCAACCACATATCCTCCTCAAGTGCCAGTCAATCACAGGTTTCAAAGAGTAAGTAGAAGAAGAAAATATCTTTTTTTTGCTTTTGAAATGAACACAAAATACAAAAAAACCCCTGTAACATCAGACCATCATTAGTGAGTGTTTAATCAGAAACAACAGATTGGTCTTCAATCATCACTAATGACAACTTCTCTGCTGTGAAGTCTGACTCTGCAGGCAAGCACAGGGGAGCTCTCAGAGCCTGACACACAGGGGTTTAATAATACTCTCTGTGACCTGAGATTCCATTTGTCCTACAGAATCACTGCACCTGGCATGTCCAGAGCCATTTCTTATGTCCCCTCCTGAAAGGGAACAAAATTACAATGGATACCCTCTCATGCTTCACTGAGGTAAAGCCAGTAATGAAGGGAGTTGGATTTTGCTACACAATCAGGAGGAGCAGCAATAACTCTTCCCAGCAGCCAGAAAGTTCTGGAGCTATATTGTTTTCTCCAGCTATCTGAAATAAATCCCAGGGGGTAATTACAGAACAGAGAAATACCACATAAATCCTGTTTAATTGACAACACCGAGAAAAAAGGAAACACAACAGAGTTTCATCCTTCTTCCTGCACTCCCCATGTTGCTCCTAATGTCTCTGGGACATCTGGAAACCAGGGAGGGTCAGACCCAGAAATCTCAACATGGATGGGGAATCTGCCTAATGTAAAGCTCTTATGGGAAAGTATCCATCTCAATCCCGGGTAATGGGTTACAGGGAAAACCAACAGAGCAGTAAACTGGTATCAGCCTAGATTATCCCACTGCAGGACTTCTGACCCTGCAGGAAAGGATTCACACAAGGCTGCAGAGCTGCAGCTTCCACAGCACAGGCTCTGAGCAGGGTGTGCTGGTGCCTCACGCTGTCATCCAGAGAAGGGAGAGCTGCAATTCTCATTCCTGCCCTGACGTGCTCTGCTTCTCTGTCCACAGCACCACCTCCCAGACTCACAGGTTTTCCAGCTGTGTCCTTCAGGCAGCAAAGGGCCTGAAAGGAAATGGCAAGGATCTGTGTGGTTTTGCTGTCCTGGAATCAGCATTTGAAGGCTAACTCCTTGGCAAAAGCTGTGTGTAGTTTATAGGCAATCCAGAGCTGGAAGGGGCAGCACATCCTAGGAGCTTATATCCAGTTTACTCTTGCTTTTGTCACCAACCTCTACATCATCCCTTTTAGGGAAAAAAAAAAAAAAAAAAGGGAGAATGAAATGGACTGGAAATGTTTCCTGAGCTGTCTGAGAGGTCTGGTGGCAGGCTCAGTGTCTTAGAGCAGCCACAGCATCTGTTCCTGGCACTGACACCTGCAGGGCAGCACCTGGTGCTCGCTCACTGCTCCTGGTACAGCCCCAGAGCAGAGGAGGGCTGAGCACCTGGCCAGAGCCCCACTGCTGCACTGCCAGCTCTTCCAGCAGGACTGCAGTGATGGAGAGGGACTTCTTACAAGAGCACATAGTGACAGGACAAGGGGGAATGGCTTCAGACAGAGAACAGGCTTAGAGGAGATATCAGGAGGATAATTCTGTACTGTACTGGTGGTGAGGCCACGGCAGAGTTGGCCACAGAAGCTGTGGCTGCCCCATCCCTGAAGTGTCCAAGGCTGATCCTTTTGCATCCTGCTCTTCGGCTCAGGGATATCTTTGCAAGCTGCTGTGATAACAAACTGTCCTGTCTTGTCCTGCTGCCTGTGGACAGAGCAAGACCAGGGTGAGAAGCAGCTAAGTGTTCCCCACTCCCAGCTCTGCCTCTTCCTCCTCCAGGCTGTCCTAAGAAGATGAGTAAGACACTAGACAGGAACACACACTTCCATTACTCTCATGCAGATGGCTTTTGCAGACATACAAAGCCAAAAATGTCCTTCAAACACATTGCCATGGAAGCTGAGAGACAACACAAAAATCTGCTGATCCCAATATTGAACTTTAACCACTGGGACCCTGTAGAGTTCTCTGCTCAGCCTGCAGAGCTCCATGGAAATCACTCAGGCCCAAATGACAGTGTCATTGTCACCAACCTCCCACCAATGTGTTTCATACTAGCCTGGCCACACAGGACAGTTTATTACGGAATAAACTTCACAATGTCACTTACACTTCCCTGGACGCCAGGGATCCAGCAGCCTGTGCTGCAATCCAACCTTTTTTGCTGTTGCAGAAGAGCTCCATGGAGCTGTGGAGGAGAATATCCCCCCCCCCCCCCACGATGCCACACAGCTTGTGATTGTCCCAGCTGGCAGACACAGCCCTTTCCCTCACAGAGATGTAACCCGAGTATCAGTAAATCAGGATGTCACCACTGATACCCTGCAGACCTGTGAGCAGACTTCTCCCTCCAGGGCTGTGCAGAGAGGTGTTGGCAGCAGCTGTCACTCGGTTTTGTTACTTCACTGGAGAAGATTAACTCGCGGTGCTTAGAAAGAGCAGAAACCAAATGGCAGGGTGAAGAAAACATCTGGAGCAGGAATCAGTGTGCCTCCCTTCTTTCTCTTTCACACACTTCTTCCTCACACTTTTTTTTTTTTTTTTCAATTTGATCACTGGATTTGAAACCACAAAGTAAAAGTGAAATTTTGCATCATTTTCACCCAAGTCAGTGAGATGATGCACAAGTTTTAGAGCTTTATGGAACAGGAAAAGAGCCCTAGCAAGGCCTTAGGGCATACAGGGCTCCTCTCTCACTGTTTCTCCTTTACACAGTGATACCTGAGACCTGAATATTGCTGATTACCAGGGAGGATACCAGGGCTCTCCTGCCATTCCTAGGAAAATCCCAGTGCACTGTCAAGTGGATTCATTCTGGATTTCTGGTAGGCAAGGATGTCTTGATTATTTTTCTTCCCATTTTACATTTCAGGCCTGGCATTAAAAAGAGGGTCAGGTTCCCAGTGCAGCTACAGTTCATTGTGCAGCAGGCCAGGGACAGACCTTGCTGCCTGGAAACACTGGGGATGTCCTGTCCATGCCACTCAGCTTCAGATTTGGAACAGGAGGGGCCTCTGGATTTTCATTCCAAACCATTGTCAGCTTAAACCCATTCCCTGACATACTAATTTTTCTTGAAATCTATAAATATTGCAGTATCTAAGCTGCACCAGTGTAGTTCTTTTGTGACCAAACACAAGTTCAATCTTCTGTTGATTCTTGTAGCATCCTCTTTCCCTCTCGCTTTGCTCTCTCCTCCTCTTTCCTTTCATCTCTTCTTTATTCTCATTTCTATTCCTTTTTCACTATCCTTACCTCTAGTTTATGTACTGAATGCACCTTTCTTGGTGAGTGTCTGGGACTGAAAGTTCTGAAACTCAGCTGGATTCTGGGAAGTTGCACAATCCTGGATTCTTTTGGTAATGCCAATCCTCTCAAAGAGGCAGCTTCCCTTTCATTAAAGCACTTTGCATTGTATTTTCCACATTTGTATTCAAGCACACTTACCTCGATCCTAAAGCACAGGTGTACTTGGGAACAGATCAACAGTGAGTTTGTAAGTAGTTTAAAATACAGCAATCATAAAAATTCCAGCAGTTTTGGGAAATAGTCCTGCTGAGTTTCTCTGCTCTGCTCAGTTGGGTGGGTACAAGGGAAGTCCCAGATTGTTTGGGATAATGGCCCAAGCCCTGTAAAAGAGCAGTCACAGTGGTGGATCATATGGTTTCCAGTGAATTAAACAAAGTCACTTAAATTTGATTATCCTTCTTTCAGTTAGTGCATCTAAAAGGGTTGGGGAAAAAATTTTCCAGCCTCCAAATCCTTCCATTAAACTATTTTGTGAATCCAGCTTTCAAACATGGTTGATAAAATGGAAGCTTTTGCTGCTGTCCCTATAGACCCTTCCCTCATCCTGGGACACCCAGAATGGAGTTTACAATGCCCATCACCTGTTTTAGGTGTTTGTATTCATGTGCCACAACCAAAACCAAAGTGTTTGAAAAGAACAACAGCAGCAGCAACAGAGCATAGCAAGGCAAATTTTCTAGATATTATCATTCCCCTGGTTTTGTACAAGCAAAAAGAGACAATTACATCTAAATTTAACCTCAGCACCCCAGTCAAACTGTAGTTCTTTTTGAGCATCCTCTGAAAGTGCATCTCGAAGTCCTGGAGATGAAAATGGGTCTAGGAACCTCCCTTTCCATGCTGATGTGAGCCATGTCTGCTGTGAACAGACACAAATCCACCCTGGAAAGAGCTATGGGACCAGAAAAGCCTGAAAGAGAAAAAGCAAAAGCAGAAAGTTTGAGCACAACCACTTTCAAACCGAGATGGATGGTGCTCTCTGCTCGCTCAAGACGCAAGGAAAAAATCTCAGAGATTAATTTGTGGAGGCCCAGCAGGAGCTGTGCATGCTGGAGATTGTGGAGGAAATAAAGAATATAAAAATACAGCTTTACTGTGAGGCGAGAAAGCCAATAAATCAAACTGCATTAGCAAATATCAGCTGTATGAATAAATTGGCAGAGCCATTATGTTGTATCAGTTTCATGTAGCTGAATGCAGATCGAGCCAACTTCATTTCTGCAAGGCAACTGCTGGTCACAGAATTTAAGTCACACAGGTTTTCCTGAGGGGAAAAAAAAAAAACCAAAACAACTTTCATGCCTTATCCAGCTGATTGACTAAAATGTGATTGTTTATATGGAACTATACCAACCAAAATAATAAATCCTAGTCCAGAGTTACGTTTGCTTTCAAGTTCAGTGCATGGAAATATCCCCAGGATCTTGGTCTGGCCTTTTCCCCATTGTGCCTTCAGGAGAGCACAGAGCCACCCAGGTGTTATTTATGAGCTTTTGGGACACAGCAATAAGTGAACATGAGAAGCTGCTGGCAGGCAGAGAGGACAGGGCTGAAGGTCATCTCCTCTCTGGACCCAGGGAGCAATGCCCAGGTGCTGCAGCCAGGTGAGACACAGAACACACTTCTTCTTCCCCTGAGCAAGAGGGGGCAGAGAAATCCTCACACATCCCCGGGAGTGTTCCAAAAACATGAATTTGTGGCCCTTAGGGGCATGGTTTAGTTGTGGGCCTGGCAGTGTCAGGATAAAGGTTGGACTCAAGGATCTTGGAGGTCTTCTAGCCCTAAATATTCTGTGATTCCTTAGGACAATTCAGATGTGATGCTCCTACGCAAGGCTGAATGAGACAAAACTATGTTTTGTTCCATCTTCTGTTGAAAGCTCAGCTACTAAAGCATGGTTTTGTGGCATTCAGGTGGAGAAGGATCACTTTACAGAATCTGTCTTTTGTAAATCTTACAGAAATACTACAGAGTCAACACAAATGAAAGCACTCAGAAGCCTCTGTCCTGCCCTTTCATATTATTGTATGCATGAGGTTGATTTTTTTTTTCCAAGAGTGCTGACTCTCTTCTGGGAGTTCTTTTAATTATGCTCATAATATTATTTCAGTAGGAGCATTATCATTCCTACAGTACAAAACTACTTGATCAAAAAAATTTGTTGTAAATGTCCATAGACTGCAGCAGTGCCAAGGAGATGTTCCAGCCACGCCCTCTCCAACCGGGGCACCAGAGAAAGGGAGTGAAAAACATGTGAACTCCCCAGCTGGTTCCTTGATAATGATTTTAACAAGGATAATGAACAGGAGAAAATGGCATGTTTTGTCCTTGGAGAGAGGAGAAAGATTTGCTACTTCTTGGACTTGTTTTGTGAACTCCAAGGATCAAAAAAGTGGCAGTTGCTTCTGAAAATCTTCACTCTCAATTCCAGCCAAAGCACTTCCAAGGGGAGCACTCTGCAAGCAGAAGGAGAAGAATTGTGACGTGTCATGAGTTTATTAGGACCCTGCAGTGATGTCCCAAAATGCTACAGGAGGGAGGCTCAGTGCTTGGGGAGCTACACTGGGACTTGAGACTGATTCCCATCTCTCTCCTAATCCTCACAGAGTTTGAGAGAAGTCCCTCAGGCTCACTGTGCCTCAGTTTCTGTCTGCAGAGGTGTCCCACGGATAAGTAAATTAATGAGCTGTTAAAGGAAATATGGATAAAGACCAGCTACGAAGTGAATCAGAAGCATCCCCACAGCTCTGTGTGTTGGTGTAATTGCAGAACACCAATGTATCTCTAAATTAGAAAAAGGAAAAAATAAGTTTCCTTCTTCTTAGAGCATCACTTGTGGGTATTTCTGGACTTTCTCCTACAACATGAACTAGCACCTAGGGACAGACTAAGCTAAGTGCAGCTCTGGATGCAATGTTCCACAACATCCCATTTGCGAAAGCAACACTAGGATTCCAACTCACAGTTGTAGAGATAATGGAGAAATGGTTTTTAGCAATGCAGATTGCTACTGTCAGCAAAAAGCAACTGTGAACACATCATTCTGGATGTTGTCTGCATTGTCTGAGGGTCTGGCCAAAAGCCTGGCAAGGCCATCAAGAGCTCCCCAAGGGCACAGAGTCACCTGACATAACATTTGCCACTCAAACAGCGTGCTTAAGGCTCCCAGGCTCCCTCAGCAGCTCTTGGAGAACCAGAGCTCCCTGGACATGTCCATACTCTCTGAGCATCAGACAGCTGGCCTGGAGCAGCTGCCACGCCAGGGGCTCCCCTGGGGTTGGAGTGCATTGCTCACTGCAGGCTCTGGACATCGAGTCTTCTCTCCATTATGGCTCATTCCTGCAACAACAACAACAAAAAAGAACCAGAAAAAGAAGAGTCTGAGCAAGAATATACCAAATTTACCTTTCCTAGCTCTGTGAAATGCATGGGAGGCTGAACTGCCCGAAGCAAACCAGTTTGGTTTGATACCCACTGAACACAGGTACATTCAGGAAAAGCAACAGCTCCATATATTTACGTCTGACCTCTTTTTTTTTTTTTTTTTTTTAATGTTGGCATTTAGCACCGCAAGAGATCAAACTCTTTATTGTGCCTTGAAAAAAAATTGCCAGAATTTACATGTAAATGCCTCCTGAGAGCAAGTATTGTATTTACCACTACCTCTAAGTTGAATCTGTTTCCAAGGTGCTGCTGCAGCCCCGGGTAGGGACCCACCTGGGAATACTGCAAACACATCTGACACAAAACAGTGCAGAGGCTCAGGAGTTACACAGCCTCTAATTTGTGAAGAACCATCACATCTCAGGTGTGAAGTACTCATTAAAGCCTCCTTCTTCTGCTCATGTTTGCTGTTTGCCCCATGCCATTAAGGAGCTGGCAGTGAGAAATGACCCTTCCCACCCTCAGTGGAGCCTTGTCCCTGGGGATCAATAAACAGTAAGCGAGGAGACACACATTTAGACACAGACCCTGCCAGATCCAAGGCAAATCCTCTCCCCAGAGGGCTGAATGCAGTCAGACCCCAGCCAGGAGCTCCCACCTAGCCATCCCAAGGCCGCTTTTATTCCAAAAGCTGCTAGCACCGAGCCATAAGGAGTCTGTCACACATCAGTAGGGCTTGTAAATGCTCCTTTGGGAAGGTAACTTGCACAACAGCCCTACTTTATTACTGCTTCCTCATCCTGGTTTTATTTCTCTCCAAAGCACCACTTCATTCTTTAGAACAAACAAGTATATTTTTAAAATAGCCAAAGCTCTTTGCCCTCTCCCGGTGGCTCTCACGTGCTGTGCTGTGAATTTTGCAGATCATTCCTCATTTCCTCAGGGAAGATGCAACCTCCACTCTCAAACCTCTTCTGTTTTGTTGCTGGACTTACGGCTGCCTGGAAAAAAATGCTTCAGAACCTGAGGCCTCACAGCGAAAGAGGGGTTGGGCAGAGACAGGGAGGCTGTGCAGGTACAAGGGCAGAACCCAGCATCCTCCCTGTATTTCCCTGGGTGGAGGCAGGGACCTTTCCTTGGGATGGTGCCTGGTTCACTGCAGGCTCAGGAGAGGTGTCAGGTGCTCACGATTCCTCCTCCTGCCACCACCACAGGCACCTGTGACTTATTGTACACTTTGTGTCTGCAATTTGAACTTTAATTTCTGGCAGCCCACCTTAACCTGAGTGACTGCCCCCACCTGGGCACCAGGGGCCTCACCTGGGGCCCTTTTCTGGTACGTGGGAGGGCTCCAGCCCTGCCAAAGCCACTGATGCTGCTGACTGAAGTCACTGCTCTCTCCATGGGGACACACAGAGGGGAGCCAGCTCAGTTTATCACAGCCCAGCTCAGGAGCTGCTGTTTATACAGTGACTGAAAAACAGCCCTGGTGGCCCTGAAAGCATTAATGTCCTTAATTACAAACAGCAAAAATATGGATTTCCCCAGACTTGTTCGTGTGCTAACATGAGCTGGTGGCAGAATACCACTCTCAAATATTGCTCAAAACAAAAACTGCACAGGATACTCCCACAGGAATGTTGTTACCTCAATTTTCCTGAGCAGCTCTGTCCACTGTCAATGATTTTTGTCATCCATCAGCCATCTTTGCCACACTGTCTACATTTCCATCTTTAGGAAACCAAACCACCACGTGGCAGAACTGAGATAATAAGGAGACCAGCTGGAATCCTTGGAAATAAAAAGTGTTTCTAATCAAAATAAAAATATTCCATTTTTAGGAAGCCTGAAAATTCAAACAATATGAAAGAGCAATTAGATTTTCCCCCATGTCCTGGTTTTGGTTGAATGCTATTTGCACTACTCCACTTCAAATATTAAGTGGCACAAAAAAAGTCACTTTAAGGGAAAGTTCAAAATAGTAAAACATTTTTAAACATCATAGTATTCTGGTTTCTCTTCTAATGAATAATTCTTTGTGGATTGAATGGTTTGGCAAAGATTTTTAAAGCATCAGCTTTTGCAAAAATGGAAATCTGCTCTTTTAAAGTGTTCTGATAATAAAACTTTCCTTTGCCAGCCAAGGACATTGCTCTCAGAACTGCAATTTGTACTGTCCTCTTTACAGGACATTGATCTCTCTGCTACACATATGAGAACACACACACTTCACAGGTTAATGAAAAAAATGCAGTATTGGTTTCAAATAGTGTTTTCCAGGGAATTGCCTTTTGATAGAAAGGAAATTGATAAATTCCCAGGCCCACAGAGGCACTACCCAGACAGGGAGGGACGATTGCATGACCAGGAGGTGACTGTGACATGAGCAGCCACAGGCACCAAACTGAATTCCAGGGCTGTCCCAAAAGTGCCCTCTCTCCATCAGATATTAACTCGAGCACGGCCACTGCTGATAAAAGGTGCTTTGGACAAAACCATTCTGAGCCTCACCTCCCAACCAAATTCCAGGTGTGGCTTAGAATATTTTGCTTTTCTACAGCACTTTCCTTTCTGTTAAGTCAAAATCTCTAATTTTTATTCTCTCTCTTAAATGGCTTTTCCTTCTTCTAAGTGATCTCAGATCTCTGTGGCTCCTCTTGGCACTGGTCCAGAGGGAAGAGACCCAATTCTTGTATATTTTTAGTGTAAATCAAGAGCAATCCCCCTGAAGTCAAGAGTGCTTAAAAGCAAAGTGAGAAGACAATTAAGTCCTGCTGTTTACAAAGTGCTTTGGAATCTCTGGGAATAGAAAGGTGCCATATAAATCTAAGATATTATTTATTAGTTTATAATAAATCCACGTGGCATAGTAATGCACAGACAAACTCTAAATACAGGCAGAGGTCAGTAGGTCATGTGTCTCTTTTCTCTCTCTCTAGAGAGCAGTGCCTTGTAAAATAAGAAATGAGTAGCAAAATAAAAAAAAATGTGTAAGGGCCAATAAAAACAAGCTGCTTTTTAGCCCTTATAACTGCACATTGTGTTTCAATGGCATCTTCACTTAATACTTCAATTTTTTTCTCACTTTGCAAGTCCGCAGAGTAATGACAGCCTATAACAGAGAGCTTCAGTGCTAATTTCAGAATGCCTGAGTCAGCCACTTATCTTCATTTATTCTCTTCTGCTGGAATCTTGTTAAAAAAAAATCCAAACCAACTGCAATTTCATAATCCTAAAATAAGTGGACACACACACTCCCTCTCCTTATGCTGAAAATTAACTTCTTGTGCTGTTCTCCTGCAATTTCTTGTTACTGCCTTTATTCCAGCTACATTTAGTGCCAGCAGTCAGATTGGTCTTAATGTTAAAGCTGTGAGGGTTCCTGTTCATTGACTGAATCAGGCTTTATTTAAAGATTACAGAGTGTCAAACCCAGCAGACCTTTCCCTTCACAGTAGTTTGCAGCTTGTTGCCTGTCCCTGCGGTGTCAAGTCTTGCTTTCCAGTGGGGAGATCTTCATGTTAATTGTGTTTTCCTCCAGAATAGCACTAATCCAGCCCAGGATTTCCTATGTGCTCTTTAATTAGCACCAGACACTCTGGGCATGTCTGTTTGTGGTGTCTGCAACCCTTCCATCGTGGTGATTAGATGGACAGCACAAGTTGGAGAATGATCTTCCAGCTCCAACCTACAAATCACAGAATCACAGACTCCTTTAGGTTGGAAAAGGCCTCCAGGATCCTTGAGTCCATCCACTGACCCACCCTTGCCCAGCCCAGCACTAACCCCTGTCCCCCACAGAGCCACATCCACGCGTGGTCTGAGCACTTCCAGGGATGGAGCGTGCCAGTGCTGGAGGAGCAGCCACCAAGCCTAAGAGAACGAGCTTTTAAAACAGGAACCAGTCCTTGCCTGGCCTCAGTCACTGCCTGGGGATGGTGACTCCAGCTGGAACCATGGTTTGAGGAATTTACAGCTCAGGCAGTGGCCATGAGGTGGGTGCTGAGGGTTCAGTGGTGGCTGTCACCTCCTCCTGGGCGCACTGATGGCACCAGCAGGGCACTGATGGCTCCTCTGCTGCTTGGGGACTGAGGGTTCACTTGGCACAGAGGCCCCAGTCTCCCCTTTTCAGATGCTTTACATATCTGCCAGGTTGATGTGGGAAAAGCAGCACTGGAGACTGAGGTTTTAGAGTAGTTCTGTGCTTGGCTGACAGGAGTGTGCTGGGGTAGGATGAGAAAATAATCCTTCCTTGTCTGGAACAGGCTGCCAGCAGGAACCAGCAGCTTTTCTTGTGTGGGTGCATTTTGTTCAGGACAGTGGGGTGGCAAAATTCATCCACTGCCATACATTGCTTTTTCACCAAGAGCTGGGCTGGAAGGGAGCCAGCTGAAAGCAGGTCACATCAGAGCATGTTGCTCATTGACTTGTTGGGATGTGATGGTCTCCAGAGATGAAGATTACAAAACTTCCTGACTACCCTGGAGTCCTTTGCAGGATCCACATAAGTGCATCAATGCTGTTCCCACACTCTACAACACAAAAAGATGATTTACACAAATGTTCTCTGTCATTCAGATAGCCCCAAATGGCTCCAAATGTCCGTGGGTGTGCCAGAAGCTCTGATGCAGGGACACAGCAGTGCAGGTTACCCAGCTTTGCAGGAGATGTGGACACTAAACCAGGCAAATGTAGAAGGAGCACTGACATATGAAGGCTGCAAGACAGACAAATTACTCACTTGGTACAGAATTTGCCTCCTTATTGGGAGCAGCATGAACTTGATGAATATTTGAGCTACCACTCTATATTCAGGAGAGTCAAATAACTGCTGGGATATTTTTTTCTCCGTGCCCTGTACTTCTGCATGTGTTAATATTTGCTGTGCTTTCTGGAAATTGCTTCCATCCTGCATTCTGTTCAGATAACAGCAGAGCAGAGGAGACATATGCTCTGCTGACAGCAAAGAGATTGTTGGAGTTTTCTTAAAGCTGGCAAAGAACGTAACAGCAGCAGGAGATGAATACCTTCCCCTTAGAGGAGCTGGTCCCCTCAGAGCACAAACAGCTATGTACCAGTCTGGGCTGTTGTTTGATCCTCATTTTAAACCAAGCACAGCGCTCACAGTCCTGCCCATCACAGCACTAGCACATTCCCTGTCCCTCCGTGCAGGAGCAGCTTTCCCAGCAGTGTCCCCAGCGGGGCTCCTTCCCACTGGAATCTCTACAGGCTGATGCAGATCTGGATGCTTTGTGGGTGAATTAAAAGCCTCTCCATGCCTACCCCATTTCTGACTTCTCCTGTGAGATGAAAGCAATTTTCTGAACAAGAATGTTTTTATTCTTTCTCTGCTCTCCAAAACGTCATCCATTACTGCTTTGAGTTCTGCTCAGAAACAGCAGCTGAAATCTGTAACTCTGGCCTAAACTATGATTAAGTTTTATTTTAAACTGAGGCTTAAATACAACACTGGCAAATGATTGTTGTAGGCTTTCTAGCAAGAACTCTGTGCTCCAGATGCCTTGGTTGTTGTGTAAGAGGAACCTGGAAAGAAGACAAAGTATTTGTCTCTCAAGTCTTCATAGTTTGAGATGATGGGTATTGGATGGAAGACAATCCCACTGTCATTAACAGAAATTAGTTCAGAGGGCTTTGAATCAGGCCCAAGGTGAACTTAACTTGAAAACACTCAAGATATTTTCAACTTTGAAGGTAACCTCTCAAAGTTTCTTCTTGCTTTGTGTTTGTTTTTATCAGAGCACAAATGTTCCTGGATTTCAAAAAGCCACTGCACCAAATTTGGCTGGGAAGGAGGAAAAGGGGAATTGGAAATTTGAACTGTTTTAAATATCACCTTTTAAGATATATGGTCTCCATCAACACATTGTGTTTCTGTAGAGTCTTCTATGTGTGGTCCTTAAATCCCTTTTCATAAGTAAAACCATCTGTCTCCTTTGAACTATAGCAGCTCTAATTTAAAAAGTCAGTATTTGCCAATGTCTACAACTCATTAGCTCTGAAGCTGTGAAAAACTTCCCTATCTGGCTCTTCATTCAGCAGGCTTTGGCAATCACTGTGTTTTAAAAATTATGCCTGTTAGTTGTAAACATCCATTTTTATGAAGATGTGTTTTGCTTTGGCTATCAGGTGAACTGAAAGGTAAAAGTGAGATTAGGAGCAAAAGTTGAGCAGTCAGCCTCCAATCTGAAAGGAAAATCTCACTTGGGGATCTACCTGGACATCAGTGCTGGGACAGATAAACTCTTCTTCTCCAGTTGTGGTGCAAGTGCAGCTGAGCAAAGCCCTGCCCACACCAGAGCTCTGCAGGCTCCTGCTGGAGCTGGGGAATGTGACCTGGAGAATTTCCTTGGTGCTGCACATGGTTCTGGATGCTGACTGCTGGGATTGCAGCTTGCTGGAGTGCTTGAAAGCAAAGTACAGGAAAGGAAAGCAAGGAAACATCCAAGAGAGCCACAGAGACACTGTCAGAGTGAGACCTGAAAGAAGCTGCAGTATTAACTCTGGTACCTGTCAGGTGCAATTGTGATCAGTGTGATCCTTACAAATGAAAGAACAAGGCTCAGCTTGTTACACACTAACTGTCTCCAAGTTAAAAAAGAGGGAACCGAGTTTGTGCAAAATGAAATTTTATTTCCCTAGATTTGGTAAAGTCTTGGCCCTGGCACTGCTTTTGGCAAGGGGAAGGATGAGGTGTGGGTGAGCACGCTCTGCCTGCTGAACCCGCGAGACCAGGACAGGTAAGTGAAGTACAGCTCATTCATCAATAGAGCTCAGCAAGGAAAGGCAGGCTGGCTTTGCCTGCCCGTGTTGTGCTTCTTCTCTCTGAACAGGGATTTCTATCTCTAGGGCTGTTAATACAGCACCTTTTAAAGACAGTGAATTCTCTTTAGAAATAGGGAGATAATGAGGCCATTTCCACTCAATGCTGCATTTAGATAGAAAAACAAAACAAATAATGCTGTCAAGATTTATAGCAAATACATTATAAAGGGCAACAGAACATTTGTATCAAGAACTGAAATGGACCTGCAATAGAAAACACACTTTACTTTTATGACTTTAACTTTAGGGCATGGAAGGCACCTCATTAATGATTAGAGGGATACAGATGAGCCATAACAGTCTGTATATCCTTATAAATGATATACAGGGAGAACTAAAAGACAGCAAATTACAGTCTCCACTGCTGTGCTTTTTCCTTTTCACCTCTTTCTTTCTCAGTCTTCCAGCTGAAAGAAGGAATTAAAATTTATATTGACCAACTGGATATTAACTTAGTCAAATAACTAATCACTTCTAGTAGGTGGCACAGATAGCTGGTCTGGACTAGAGCATCTGGAAATGCAGTAGCCTCTTGTAAACGGCATAAAGTCTGGTTTTAAACCATGGAGCTGTGTTTCCCGGCAAGAGCCAGCTCAGAGCTCACCTCCATCAGGTCCTGCTGACAGACAGGTGACGTAATTAACTCATTAAGTCACAGCAGCTCAGTCTCTTTGGATCACTTGACCTTATGCTGAAAGACAACCCATTCATCAAAGGCTTGTCCTCCGTGTGCACAGGCGAGGAGGGGAGGGAAGGAAGGAAGAGGGGAGAAACAATGAGCAAAAGGAAAATTAAGTGACTACTGAAGGGCACAAGGAGTCTGCAGAACCAGCACAGCTGAGCTCAGTGCTGAGCGCCAGCACTGGGACTTTGTGCCAAGAAAATGCCTCCTCTAATAGTCAGGAAAGTGTAGGTTTGACATCAGGAGGCAAAATACTGTTTTCCCTTCAAGACAGAGAAAAGGGCAGTGCTGGCTACTGGTCTTGGCTGCACTGAGAGCTCAGAGTTTGACCAGCCTCCTCAGAACAGGGCTAGCAGAAAAGTCTTATTTCTTTGTGGTGGAAAACACCGAAAGCGAAAGCTTTGGCAGTACAGGGACTTTCTCTGCGGTGGAGACACAAGCAATTCCTGCTGCAGAGTTGACAAATCACAGCAAGAAAGTCAGGGTGGATAAGTCTAGGAATATTATCCAGAAAGAAGAGAGTGACTCTTTCCAGCCATGGCATTGCTGCACAGCTGAAAGAGAAGAAGCAGAGTTGTTCCATCCCTCCACTGAGCATCAGTCTCCAGCTGTGGGGTTTGGGTGACTGTTAAGGAGGTTAATGGAGTCTTGAGGCTGCTCTAGTGCAGACAGAGACAGTCTGGGCAGCCTGAGCCTTGCATTTCCCTCTGCTGTTCCCTTGGCCTCCAGCAGACAGACAGACAGGCACGCACACTAAAGTTGGTGCATCCCCAGGGCTTCTTGAAAGCTGCTCTTGTGGAGGCACCTTGTGATTTCAGAGCTGACTTCTCCACTCCCTTGCTGTGTAATTCTCTTTATAGAGTTCTTACCTTGGGGGAAATGGGTTTTATTGCAAAGTCAAAAGGTAATTTTTACATAGACTCTATTACCTGTTTATAATTAAAACCATAAAATCCCTTTGTAACAGGCTTAATAACTTCCCCCACACCAGAAGAGGTTTTCATAAAAAGAGTCATTAAAAGTACTCACAGCTAATGCTGGAAAATCAAGAGAAACATAGAAAATTATTGAGACTTATTTCAGCATTTAACAATGGACACTTTCCCCCATTTATTTTAACAGCCCAAAATGACAAGAAATGGCAGATCAATCTCAGCCTTTCTGGCCTTTCTCCTCTACTTTTTCCTTCTTCCAGGAGACCACCTGCCCAGCAGATCCTGGGATTTTCCAAGGCTGAGAGTGTGAGTTGGGATTAGCAGTTGGGATTTTTGACCTTGAGAATGCACTGGGAAGTTCAGCTCCAGCAGTTCCTACAAGCTCCTCCATGTCCTGTTTGCTTGTCTTGACCTCCTACCTCTCCTGATCATGTGGGTAACGCGAGCAGTGAGCTTAAATTCCTCCAGCTTTCTGTCCTTTAGGGCCATTGAGGCTGAAAGATGTTTTTGGCTTCTGAAGGCTAGTAAAATATATATAGCAGAAACACTATAAGCAAGAAAATGTGACCTTTAAAACAAATGGATGTAAAATTACATGTTTTACTTCACAGTAACAACTGGCTCAGGCTGAACTGGACCTGGGGCAGTCAGGGGCTTTGGGGAGCTGCACTGGTCCTTTCCCAATTTTTTGAGAATCAAAACAAGCAAGGAAAAATACAACAACAAAACAACAAAAACAAACAAAAACCCCCATCCCCACCAACACAAAACCTCCATGGCAAAAATAAATCCTTAACAAATCTCTAGCAGTGTTTTTAAAACCAGGCCCTAGGTATCATCCAGGCAGTTTGACCTCCATGGATTTATGACCTACAGGCATCTCAACCAGAGACCAAAGCAGCTCTGCCCTACAACCATCCCTATGCTGCGTTTCATTGTCAAACAACCTTATCTTCAGCTCAGAATTCCACCCTGCGTTTATGCTTTTTTTTCCCTTGG
Source organism: Phainopepla nitens (assembly GCA_013400175.1). NCBI lineage: Eukaryota > Metazoa > Chordata > Aves > Passeriformes > Bombycillidae > Phainopepla > Phainopepla nitens. The sequence continues at coordinate 343,754 of VXBQ01017668.1, forward strand.
CCTAAATAACGTCCTAATTGTCAGAAGTGCTCGATAATGTCACCTTGGCAGAAAATTATGTGGGCAAATGAGCTAAAATTGACTAACTGAAGTGGTAGCACGGTGGAGGTGAGTCCCTGCTCACACCAAGTTCATGGGTTAATAGCAAGTGTCAGCATTGCACACTCCTGCAAAGGAGGTGAATCTGTGAGAGTCTGGAAAAGTTCAGCCCCTTGAGAGCCTGGCTGAAAGCAGATCTCAGCTTTAATAGAGGCAGAATGAGCAGAGATTCTCCTTGAAGTCAGGCAGTTTGGAGCCCTAATTTGGGGAACAGTGCCTTCTGAATGTTGCCACACACATAGCCTAACAACCTGTTAAACTACAGAACTGTTAGCTGCATCTTATTTCATCCCCCCTCACTAAGTACTATTTTCCTTAAATTTACATTCTCCATTCACAGTCACATCTCAACCATCTCTTGGGGTTTTCTGTAAATCATTTCCAGCACAAAATGCTGACTCATGGGGGAACTGAGGTTAAAGAAACTTTATTTATGTCAGAGGAATTGATCGCTTGTAATTTAGAGCCTTCCTGCACCACTATTTATCTTCTGCCTCTTGCTCCACACCTTTGTCCCACATCTGGGCCATGGCAGGTGCAGAGCCATGTATCTGTCACAACAGTAGGGCTGCCTCATTGCTCATTTTTGGCCTCCTTGACCTTGCCTCCTCACCTTACTTTATTAGTACAGTTCTTGAAAACTTCTGAAAAAGCAAAATATTCCCCCTTGATGCCCTTCCCCATTTAACACAGTAGCACTTCTAATGGTTCTTTCAAGCTGTAGCAGCCTCTCAACTCTCTCACCCCTGCCATCTTCTCTCTTCTTTCTTCTTTATCTCTTTTTTTTTCTTCCAGCTGATACAGAGTCCACTTCTCTCTTGAGCTCCTGGCCTTCTAGCCGGATCCTTATGTCACTTTGGCATGCAAATAGCCATCACCACGATAATCCCATCTGGCTCTTTCCTTCACTTGGAGGCTGGGTGACTTCAAACCTCCTTCTAACACATCTTCATCCCTGCAGGAGTGTGGCCAACAGGACTTGTTTCACACTCAGCCCCCGACTGAGGGTTTCTTGATTTTGTGCTGCTCTCTGCGGCCTCGAGGACCTTCTGCTCCTGGGATAGAAACCTTTGTGCCACCTTTCACAGCAATCCCATCCCCTCAGACCCCAAGGGGAAGTCAGCTAACAGCTGTTGGCTGTTCAGCACCATCCATTCACTGCCTTTGCTCAGGAATGGCATAAACGTGATGGAGACAGCCTTGGGGCTGTATTTGTGCCTCCAAAAGCAACAAACCTGCCCCATGTGCTCAGTGATGCACTAAGTCAGCTGCTCCAGCAGCCTGGAGACATTGCAGTGATTGCTGGGGAAAAAAAAAAAAATTAAAAAGCAAGTTTCTCTCTCATTTATCTGTCCCTAGTACAGGAAGGTGTCTCATAATGTTGGTTTGTAGCTTGCTGCTTTTTCTTATATTATTTGTAACTCTTCTAGACTCTTCACAGTAATTGGCCTCAGTGGATTTCCCATCAATTTATCTTTACTTGCACCTTTGGGGTTCAGCCTGTAGAGACACTGACAGGTGGCAGTGCCCTCCTGTCACATGCATGGGGTACCCACAGCAGCTGTGCCCAGATCCAGGGGAGGCTCATGCAGAGGGATGAGCAAGGATCAGCCAAAGCTCTCTCACAGCTGCCCCTACTCTTGCTGCATCTTGGCTCTCAGACTTTCCTCAGCAGGATTCTAAAGAATTCACAGAGAAATCTGTGATATATTACATTGAAAGAAGGGAATTTATCAGCTTTGTACAACAAAAAAAACAATCACTGTAGGAAAGAGACAAAAATTACATTGGATTAACAAGGCTGGTGGTGGGGAAAGAGTCATTCACAGGCAGATTAAGCAAACCAATCACGTTACAACATTGTTTTGCTGAGTATTACTTGGAGTTCGTAGATTCATACTTTCTCTGAAAGAAAAAGGACATTTAACTTAATAGAAAACAGGAAAAACTAGGCAAAAATCTGAAGCCGCTTGAAGCACTACACACTGTTATTACGAAGGGGAGAAATTCAGCTCGGCGGGGGGAATTCTGAGCCTTTTAGCTCCGACCCTGCTTTCAGCAATCTGCCTCCCACGTGGAGGGAGCAGGGAAGGCTCAGCCCCGGCCGGTGCCGAGCTCAGCCATGTGCAGGGAGCCCAGCCTGGGCTCAGCCCAGGAAATGCAGGGGGGAGCCCTGCATTCAGGAAGGCTGATAGATCATTTACAGGGCGCTGGGAGGTGGAATATGCAGTAATCACAGCAGAGCACAGCGAAACAGAGACAAGACAGGTGTGAGAAATTGCAGACTGATTAGTAATTTGTCACAGGCTTGCAAGGGGTCTGCTGAAGTTGGAGGCAGTGGAACAACGGGCACTTCCAGTGTCTTCAAACCAACTCAGGCAGCGAGTTTTCCATTCCAATTTCAGGAAATAAATAGCAGCGATAATTGATGAACAGCTCTGAGATGTCTTCCCATGCCTTTTCGGATCTTGATTTTATCATCCTGGTAGGAGAAAATTTCCCCAACAAACACTTTATTGATTGTCCATTACACATTTTCCCTCTGAAATTCTCAGAATGCCATCCAGATGTCAGACACACGATAGCAAAGCAGAAATTCAGCCAGGGAACAAAGATATCCTTAGCTGCAGCACTGAATCTGACATTCAGGAATCCAGACCCCATGTTTACCCCTAGATCTTAATTAATCTTTGCTGTACCTCCCCATTCATAATGGAAAAGCAAACCCATTTCTAGTCCCAAACTTCCATGGCCTTTGATATTTATTATGAGCACACTGAAGAGGCGACTGTGCTCGTGGGGTGGTTTGGAGAGTGCCTAACAGAAAAGAGCTCCAATTTTGGGGGTACAGAACTTAGAATTGTAGAATAACCAGAATTGGAAGGGAGCCACAAGGACCATCAAGTCCAAATCCTGCACAAATCCATGTGATTTGGGGGATTTTTTTTATTTTTCCAAGATGAAGCACTAACATCCATTAATTCTTAAATGCAGTAGATTATAGTAACACACTTAAATTTTGAAATAAATAATGCTGCCTAGTAAATTTTCTTAAAAATGCAAGTGCCTTATAAATAAGCTTTTCCTGGTCAGACCTATCAAGGTACCTCATGCCTGTCCCTCCTTAGAGCACAGGGAAGGCGATTCCTGCCAAATTAACCATTACTCCCTGTAATCAGCAGGAGTAGGCTGAGATAATTGGGGTTGTTCAGCCTGGAAAAGAGGAGGCTTTGAGGTGACCTAATTGCAGCCTCTCAATCCCTGAAGGGAGCCTGCAGGAAAGATGGAGAGGCTTTTTGCAAGGACATGCAGTGTTAGGACAGGGGGGATGGATTTAAATTGACAGAGAGTTTAGATTGGATGTTAGGAGGAAATTCTTCCCTGTGAGGGTGCTGAGGCCCTGGCATAGATTGTCCAGAAAAGCTGTGGCTGCCCCTCCCCTGAAAGTTTTGGATGGTCTCAGAGGAACCTGATCTAGTAGCAGGTGTCTCTGCCCATGGCAGGGGTTGGAACAAGATGGTCTTTAAGGTCCTGTCCAACCCAAACCATTTCATGATTCTATGAATCATGAAGAGCCAAAAAGTTCATCTCATCCTGCTCATCTCATCCTGCGCCCAGTGCCCTAAAGAGTGGGTCACTCTCTCGCCCAGGGCAGCACCTCGTATACCTCTTCTTTGAAAAGAACATGCCCATAGAAATGAGTGGGAAACATCTCCTTTTTCCTCACAAAGGAGAAAGACAGCCCAGGATAAACAGCGTCCTACAGGAATCGCAGCTGCTTTGGCGTGCAAAGGCCGATGTGCATACAAATGGTGCCTAATTAACTGCTTAAGGAGAGATTAGCTGCCATATGTTGCAGGAGTGATGGGTGTGCTTCCAGTGTGGAATTAATCGATTCCAAACACACCATCTCATGAAATACAGTGCCAGAAGGATGGGCTGCCTGCACCCTGGGGAGCACAGGGGCGGGAGCTGGGTGTGGTGTTGGTGTCCCTGTGCTCAGCTGGCTGGGACAAGGTGAGCAGGGCAGGGCTGCAGGGACACTCGTGCCACAGCCGCAGCTAGCTCCTCTGGGCAACCTATGCCAGGGCCTCACCACCCTCACAGGGAAGAGTTTCATCCTAATATCCAATCTAAACCTGTTATGGGTGCCTGTGCCTCATGTTGAAGGAGCCACATGGGATTGGGTGGCCACAACACAGGGAAAAGGGTCTGCTCCACCACTGTAAATATCATTTACCTTGTGGACAGAACAGTAACTGAAGGAACAAGTCAAGACACCACCAAATGAAGCCTTTGCATGACACTACACATCCCAACAGGCCAAGCTGGACAAAGAGCTGGATCTCAGAATTTGGGATGAACGACGTATTTCTTCACTCAAGCCATGTGCCTTTCATAAAGAAATTCTGTTTGAACTTTGGGAATGACAGGGAATAGGGGAAGACATCTGGGTCTTGATCTTTAAAGTTGTGGGTGCCGCTGGAAAAATTGTTTATGACCTTCTGGTCACCCCCTGGCCAGGCATCTGTCCACTCCCATTCAACCCCCAGCTCACCCTGCAGCCCTTTGCTGCCTTTAGCTCACCCAGGAAAAGTAATCGTGTTCTTCAGCTCAGAGAGCTCAATGGGCTTGTCAAGGGTTTAGCAGGGCTGCAGGATCACCAGAAGGAGAAATAGGATGGGGAAGGATCACACCTTTGAGCAGAACAGATCTGAGCAGCAGCAGCAGCTCAGCTGCCTTTCTCAGCAGTGCTTTACCCCCCCTGCATTAATCAGGAGAAATCATTTAATCCTTCTCACCTCTTTTTCTGCAAAATGGGTTATCGGTATATCCCAGCTTTGGCCGGCTTTGCATGGATAAATCCATAACCAGCATTTTCTTACCACAACAATGGGACTCTGTGAATGGGTGTGTTCTAGGAGGAAACTCAAACTGTAATTCCTGCCTATCCCCCACGTTCTGAAATCACAGACTTCAAAGGCCTGAAGCAAAGGAAAGCACTGAAGAGCTCCACTGGGGTGCAGATTAGCCTGTTAAAGTCTGAGCTCCAGAATTTCCCCAGAGATTTCCCCTCGCCTGCCAAGACTGACAGGCCTGAAAGCAAGTAGGCCACTGCCCCAAATGTTGGAGCAGCAGATTATACTAAAGGCTTCACCCCCCTGAACATGGTATTGAAGTGAAGAGTAGATGACACAGCAGCCACTGTGAGCCTCAGAAAGGTCAAGTGATCCTGTGCTTTCTCAGGAGCAATTTATGCAGCCCTTCAGTGCCATCTGAAGTGGAATAATCTCGAGAAGGCATTGAGCTCTCCCTCTGCTGTTTCCTGGACCTCAGTAGGAGATGGAAAACCAAGGAGATTTGTTAGATGTTGCACAGAGGCAAAAGAAATAATTCTGCTTTCTCAGAGTCTTTTCAAATTCTGTCATCACAGGTTTAAATATTTGCCTCATACTCAGCCTCAACTTCCGTTACACAAAAGAGATTTAGCAAGTATTCCATATAAACACTCATTTGCTTCCTAGTGCCATTTAGCACTTGAAAAATAAGAAAGAACTACCACCAACAACTATGAATGATGCAAAAAGACAAGATACTGTCAGATAAAACACCTGATGCTGAAAATGAGATGTGAGCCACTGAGATCTGGGGTTTTGGTTTACTCTGAAAATCTGAACTCCAGGAGCCTAAGGGGCTAAGAATTGAGAATTGCTGGGCTATAAGAAAAATCCACTTTAGTGCAGAAAATGTTAAAGCAACTTTTAAACCACAGCCAGGAGGCACCTAAATATTGCATTAGAATGGGCCATTGAGCTTTGCAACAGCACCAAAGGAAGGGGAAGTTATCCAGAGCACAGAGAGGAAAATTGAAAGGTGAAGGGAAAGTAGGGGAGGGAAAGGTATGAAAAAACCAGAAAGGTAGGAGCCTCCCTGCAGCAACAGGCTTAGCACATCCTACACACACAGAATGCCTCTTTAACAGGAAGTGATGGGGGTTTGACTTTAAATTCAGGCCTTAAAACCCCCTGGTTGTGTACAGAGGCTGAACTGTGTGGAGCAGGTTGGGAGCCAGCCCTGCACTGCAGTGTCACCTCCCAGTGCTGCCAGTTTGGCACCCTGGCATCAGGTCGTGGATTTAAATAGAGGCATTGATCAATTAACATAAAGCCCTCAAATGCCTTCAAAATGATTGAAGCCAGGCATAAGATTAGCTCCAGAATGCAGGGAAAAATAAAAGGTATTCAAAATCAGCAAAATGCCACAAAACTCACCACTTTCTACTTAAGTGCAACTCCCTGGAGGAGCTGTACCCACACCAGGCTGGGCTGTGTACAGCACTGCAGAGAGAAGGAAAAAACCACAGGTTTTAGAAGATAAGGCTTTTCTGTCTTCTTTATTATCATTACACCAATTATTCTGGGATATCCATTCCTTTTGTGTTCAAGATTCCTGGAAAATTCAGAAAGAAAATGCAGTACAGTCTCCTCCCTCTCCATTTGTCTCCCTTGCCCCATTCTTTTTGAGGAAATTGGTCAAGGCCCTCTCTTAGGAGTCTAAAAGGAAGATGTTAAATACAGACACATAAGAAATCGTCACTTATATCCAGTGTTTTTACAAAATCCAGTAATTTATAGAAAAGCAAAGTTCTTCATAATGACCTTTTAGATACTAGAATTCTTTTTTAACTGGGAGAAAGAGAAAAAAAAACCCAAGAGGACTTTCTGGTGATGGTATGAAGTGCACTTAGTAAGAGAAAGCTGTTGAAAACACTTAAATTCTGTTTTAGGTCTTTCTGCTGCTGCCCATCACCATGGTATCAGAACACCAGAAATGTAAAGGAGATTAGCAAAATTGGAGTCTCTGTGGGGCTCCTGGTTCTTTGTCATTTCTTGTGTATGCAGGATCCCGTGGGAAGTGAGTCCACATGTGTTGATTTACAGGGAGGCTGAAAGCAAATTCCATTTTCCTGCAGTGCTGCCTAAGGGCATGGAGCTGCAGCAATTTCCTGAGTTACTCAGAATTTGGCCTTGTCCATTTTCTTCTGGAAGTTTATTCCATAATCAGGCCCCTTTCTAGACCAGGAACCTATACTTCAGGATTGGCAACTGGTATTTTGGATCCCCTGCAGCCTAGATAGGTGTCCTGAGGTGTCCAATGTGTACCATGCTTCAAACACATCATTTCTAGGCCTGGACGGGTTAATTTTCTCACTGGTAATTTTGTGAAATTACTCAAATGGATGTGAATTCCTGCACACAGTTTTTTATAGCTTTTTTTTTCCACCCAGTCCCTGTCACAATGCTGCCTCTCTCCTGACACAACAGCCAGGGCCATCACTGTCACAAGTCCTGTGATGGAGCTGTTATTACAGAGAACATTACATCTCAAATGATGGGATTTGCTGGTCAGCTGGTTGTTCTGTGCAAAATTATGTTTGAACAGAGCTAACAATGAAACATTTAGAACCATCACATGAAACATAAAAGGATGGAAGAACAAAATAATGAAGGGGAAAAAAAAAAAAGCGCTTGGGGACATTCTCCAGTACAGTTTGTACCATCACACAAGAGTTATTATTTTTCCTACAGCGCATGGTTAGGAGCACTCTCAAAGTCCAGGAGCTCCATTTGACCATGCCCAGCATCTAGGCCACCTAATGTGGGGTCCCAGAGGTGGGGTCAGCTCTGCTGATGACGCTGAATATACAAGGCAATAACCATAGGATGCTTTGTAGGCAGAGCTCTAGTCCTCAGTTATATAATCTGATCTGGCTACACAGTCCTGGAAGCCAAAGTTATGCAAATAAATTATCCCAGTGGCTGCAGGGACTGACACAATTGGCTGTGTGCTCTGAATGCAAATGTACTGCTCTGAGGAGTCAAAGCAGCTCAACACCTGCCCAGCAAATCTGCCCTGACAGGAACACCTCTGCCTGCTCCTCTTCCCAGCCCTGCTGCTGCCTGATGCCTGCAGTTCCAAGGGACTCACTCAGCTCAGTCTTCCACCCCGAAATGTGTGAGAATTAAATCAGACAGTCTGATCTCCAGTAATTGCCAGGCACTCCTTCAGCACCCAGTCCCACCCAGAGCAGGCAAGGGAGGACACCAGCTCTGAGGTGACAACACCTCTGAGGCAACACCTGTGAGTGTTGCCATGTGGAAAGATTAGGAATGGCTCCAAGGAACAAAGGAACAATCAACTATTTTAGTTAATGCATCCAGTGAAACTATTACGAAAGCAGGATTTCAAAAAACCTTCCGAGGGTGCAGGGAAAGTTATCATTAGAAGAGTTTTGCCTACGGTTTTTACCATTTTTTGGGAATTACATGTTAAATGTAGTGTCTATTCAAAATAATTCCAGAGCCAGGATAATTCACTCAGAATCACTACAAAATAAGGGCGAGGAGAAAGAAGTTTAAAAAATTTAAAAAGGGATGAAATCAATGCCTTGAAGATAAATGTAACTGAAAAAAGTGAAAGGCAAAATCATTACTCAAAGAAGAAAAGTGAAATTATTCCTGCTTTGATGCATATAGAAAAGCATCTTGATAACTACAAGGCAAATCTGAAGAATGTGTTATCAAAAAAGAATGGTGTCCCTGTTTTTTCTGTTGCATTCTCAAATCTTGAATAGTAGTGATTTGATTGAGTTGACCTCAGAGGAGACCAACCAGACCAGAAAAGCACAGGATGTGATGGATGTACCAGTGGAGGGCTCAGCTCTGGAAGAGTTCTCTGAAGGCAGAGCCAGACAGCTCCACACAACCTCTCTGGGCATCTCAGGGAACTCAGAGGCATCCAGGGTCTCAGGGATACAGATATTTTTGCACATCCCTTCCCTTCCCTTCCCTTCCCTTCCCTTCCCTTCCCTTC